>PVIU01009516.1:0-75797 GCA_004026605.1 Ondatra zibethicus | reverse complement strand
TGTGTGTGTGTGTGTGTGTGTGTGTGTGTGTGTGTGTGTGTGTCAAGATCATGACCTGAAAATCCAGAGACAGCTGACCATAGCTCATGGGAACTCAGGAACTCTAGACCCACAACTAGGGAGCCTGCATGTGGGTAACAGATGTGTAACTGTACTCTTCATAAAAGATAGGTTTAACAAATAGTGTCTTCCAATAGTAAATATTAAATATAATGCGTATAGGCTCAGACAAATGCAAAGCACAGATAAATCATATCTTTATTAACACAGAGAGAGTTTTTCTTTGTATCAGTTATTTGCTAATAGCCCACCCCCAGTTCCTGAAACCCTACATGCAAATTCTTTTCTGTTTTACCTGTGCAAAACCTTTACTTGCAGATTCCTTAACATCATACGATAGCTTATCTTGGTTAACATGTTGACCCATCTGGGCAGAGAAAAACTCAAAGAATTGTCAGCATCAGATTGGCCTGCAGGCATATCTGTGGAAATATTTTTTGATTGCCCATTGACGTTGATTCACCCAGGCACTGTGTACAGTACCATCTCTAGGGAAGTGTGATTGAATTATGTGAGAAAGGTAACTAAAAATGAGCCAAAGAAGTAAGTCAGTCAGTCTTGTTCCTCTATATCTTTTTTTCTTCAGGTTTCTTCCTTGGATTATCCAAGTGATAAACTTCACAATGTAAGGGGTAAAAGCCTTTATTCCTTTTATTGCTTTTGGTCATGCCATGCATCATGGCAACAGAAAGAAAGCTAGAATAGAAACTAGCAATAGTATGTTGATGCTCTGATGGATTTGAAACATTGGTTTGGGGAAGGGTTTTGAAAGTGTTTGAATGTTTGCATTATAAAGGCTTTGAAAGCTCACAACTTAATGAGCTATTGCTGTGGGATCCTGGAAAATACGAATGCTAAACAACATGAGGATATTGGAACCTTGTGGATTTCCAGAGGAAAGCAAAAAATTCTACTGGGGCCAAATGTTTGAAACTTTGTATTTAGTTTCTATGGTTTAATTAAGAAATTAAACCTTTATTTATTGGTACAACTGATGCCGGAGAATGAACCATGAATAACAAGAGGCCAACATCCTTAAAATAAATTCTTCTGGGATTTGTTTTCTTGCTGTCAGCACAAAGCGGCTCTGCTTCACAGGTGACAAAGCTGTGTTTCAAACTGGTACCCAAACTGGGCAAATTTCGAAAATCTCTCACATGGTATTGGTTTGAAGTAATGGGAGATGGAAGACTGTGGGTTCATGGAGAGGAGATGAGGCATGGCACCATGTGGTGAGTTTGTAATTTCTGAGGAGAGGCAAACAAATGCCACGAACATGGCATGAACATCAAGGACAATTGCAGATATAAAATGGAAATAGATGTCTTGAACCTAGGAAAGAAGTTTAAATGTGTCCTGTGAATGGCAGGGCAGATGAGGTGGGGGATACCAAAGTCCACTGCAGCCTAGAAGATCAAAACTTATTCTCAGATGTTAGACAATGCATTTTTCAGTGTTTCATTTTCGTTTTGCTTTAATTTTATGATAATTCTCCCTAGATATTACCTTTGAAATAAGAGCATAGGTACCTTATTTTGGAGTATACAAGAGCCCACAGTTATAAGGCTTTATTTTTTTTTTAATAAACAAGAACTAGGATTTTTAAAGTGTCAAAAAAATTAGATCTGTGAAACTTTTAAAGTTGTTCTGTATTTTATATTATGATATTAATGTGACTTCTTGGGAGCCAGGAAAGCTTATGGTTTAACAGTGTTGTGCCTTAGTCAAGCTAAAAAGGGTTGGACTTGTTAAGGCTCAACTTCCTAGTCAACTTGCCACACCTGAGAAGAGGGAACCTCAGGTGAAGGTTTTTCTGGATCAGACAGGTGTGTGTGCATCTCTGTTTGGTTGCATTATCTTGATTGCCAAGTAATATAGGAAGGCCTAATCCATATTTGTGGCTTTATCGCTGAGAATGGAACCTAGAATGTGTAAGAAAAACAGTTGAACATAAGCATGAGAGTAAGAGAATAAGCAGCATTTCTCTGTGATTTCTATACCAGGATCCAGCTTTGGCATCCTGCTTTGATTTCTTGCTTTGGCTTCCTTAAAGTGTGGACTATACTTAGGCATGTAGTATCACCTAAGTCATTTTCTCTCCACACTCCTTTTGGTTATACTGTTTATCACAGGAATAGGAAACAACCTAAAACAAGTAGAACTGGAAACTATAATGTGACATTTAGTCTCTCAATATTGTACTTTGTAGTATCATAATTCATTTTTAAATGAATTATAATTTGTTCAGTTTCCTTTGCTTTGTCATATTCCATCGTATGAACATGCCACATGTCAGATATCTATAGCTGGATTATTTAGGAATTTGAGGTATTGGGAATAAATTTTCTGGAAATATATTTGCAAAAGAATATATTTGCATTTTAATTCATTTCTGCTAGATAAACACAAATGCAGCAAGAGTTACACCAGTATCTTATAATTTACCCTCACAACTGTCTGGTGTCAGATTAATTTAGTGTTTGAAACAGTCTCGCTTGTTACAGTCTATGTTCATGAAGATGACCACTGCATATTTTTTTCATGTGGTATTAGCTTATGACAGTAAAACTACCACATTTTTTAAAAGATATGTATATGTGTATAAGTATTAAATAAAGATTTTTGCATATTCGCCAGTGAAAATATGCTAGTGTTTTAAGTAAGAACGTATTTGGTTAAAGATTAAAATTCTTTACTGTTTACAATCAAATACTCATTTGTCCTAATTCTTCTTAATTTATTCTTAAAAAGATAGTGAGACGTAAGTGGACAAAGGTCAATTTTATTTATGAGATTATTATCATGGAACATTTATTGAAACATACATTGTTTATTGATTATATTGCAGTTGAAGTGTCATTTTTCATTAGTAGAAGTTTTTGTATTCTCTGTCTTATTCTTCTTTTGTATCTGTGCATGTATGGGTTCATACATGAGCACAGATCTATTTACATTTTTTGTGCCTCTATTTGTATGTGTGAGGCTTGTGTCCCCAGTCTTCCCTGTATATTCTACAGTTACTATTTTTTTTCAAACACAGGGTCATTCATGGAAAATGGAGCTTAGACTAAGTAATCAGAAAGCCTTAGCAAATCTCTTTTCTCTGACTCCTCGGGGTTGGGACTTTTTTAAAAATGGAGTTTATAGGCATTGAATATTGGTCCTTGTACTCAACTACAATGCATTTAATGATCAGTCAATTATTACTTCAGCCTCTCTTTTAGTTTTCCTATTTTTTCTCTCTGTTTGTTCCTCTGTCTCTTTGTCTCTCTCTCATTTATATTCATTCTGAGCAAAATTAATTAAAAATTATTATTATTAATGATCTGAAAACAGGAAATATTATTTTAGGCACCAGTTAGGATATCATATTGGAAGCTCCCAGCTTAATGAAAAAATTAAATGAGACAGAAGAACTATTGTATTAATAACCAACTTAATTGTTTAATTGCATAACTTTTTACTGACCCACTTGAGTAAAAAGTCTAAACATTTTGGCTCATATTTGTATCATCTACATTTAAGTTTTCCACTAGAGCATAATTATTCATGCACATATTTATTAGTTATACAAAATAGTGTTGAAAATAAACGTCTTTTCTCAGTGGGCATTCATTCTTCCAGGTGTTACTTTTTAAAATTGGGTGCTATTCATGACAAACTAAAGCAACCAACGCTCACACAACTGAAATATTTTGATGTTTCATTAACTATGTTTTTAAGGAAAGAATTGTGCCTGCCTAGCAACATTCATGAAGTGTGTACTTAATTTATAATATAACAGTTTAGTAATACTTAAATGGCAGTGGCTTTTGTTATATTTCTTTATCAAATTCAACTCTTTTTTCATTAAGCAGAACATACCAAAATTATTAAAAATGGTGGCACTTATTCAGCCTGGAAATTCAATCATGTGTGAAGAATGTTACAGGGAAATGAACAAATTACTTAATTAAAGTTGTTTTATGTAAACCACTTTTATGAATTGCTTTTAATTCCTGACGATAATAAAATTGTATGTATTTGCTAAAGACTTGCATAGTAAATTAAGTTATAATGCTCCTGTCATATTCTAGAGCACTAGAAATATTTTACAAAGGTTTAATGTGCCTCAGCTCGTGACAGGTCACTAATGGAGTTGACTTATGTATGTCCTAGGAGGCTTTTAAAAATGTTTTATATAGATCAGTCTCCAGATCACTTCTTTCCCAAATGATTAATCACATATAGCAAATAAGTAAATTAAGCTGAAAGAGGTTATGCTCATTCTCATTTAATATTATTCACGTGTAAATAGGAAATCAGTGTGTCACAAAATTCTGTACTTTCCATTTTATAAAAAACACAAAAAAATCATTCTTCCTTTTATTTATCAACTCTATCTGCTCCAACAGTTTATGGCTTGGCTACCTATGGAGGCAGATACATGTGAACTGAATGCCTAAACATTGATGAGAAATGACAATCTTAAATTTACTTCTAGACATATTGTTATTCCAAAAATAAAGAATTTACTAAGGATCCATGTCTTATTTGGAAAATACCGCAATGGAAAATAATACAAAGGATAGGTTGTCATTTGAAGATATTTAACTGTTAATTATTAACCCTTTTAAGGCTTATAGAAAATTCAATTGCATGTTTTATAAGTATGCATTACTTGTTATTGATTCTTTATTATCTGTAAGATTATACCACCTACATCATATTATCCTTCCAGAATTAATGATTCTATATAAATATCAAGTATTATCTATGTAAGTCTGCCAAAAAATTGAAAAGCAAACTGGAAGTTAAACAGAAAATATAACTTATGTGGTAAAGCACTAAAGAGATAGACAAGTTTTAATATTTATACGTGGGGAAAAATACTTTATAAAATTATAGGAAAATATTTCAATTTGATATTGTGTACTGTATCCTGAGAGAACTATTACTATAATGCTGCACTATAGATATGGCACTGAACTGAAATTCTAATGACGTCATTTTCCCCATAGATCAGCACATCTTTAAAACTTCATCTCAGAAGCTTCTATTTGTGGCAGATAGTGATTAACATAGTGACCCACAGATGCCAAAAGTAGCGAATAATTGATTGTACAATGCTCATTCCTAAATGTAAAATATGTACGGTCTGCCCATCCCCTAGGATCAAGAATTATTGCAAAAGTGTGCACAAGTGTTACACAGGTGATGTCTTTAGGGACTCATGTTCTGAACCCCTCAAGGCAATTTCACAAAGTAATTCACAGTGATTGGAACACCATGAGCAAGGCCTCTGCAGTTCTAAGCTACACAAAATCACAACATGAAGAGAGGAAATGAGCACACAATCTTACTGAAAGCGGTGGAGCTATTGACAAATTCTAGCTTCTGAAGCGGGAGACAGAGTTTCGGTAAAAGAGAAGTGCCTTAGAGCTTGGCCACTCCCATGGAACATAACACATCCAAGAATATTTGAGCACCACAAACAGGTCTTGAATGATTTAAAAAAGATGAAATAAAATTAAGGACACAATGTTGGCTGGTGAAGTAATGTGGGGGATGATTTGGGGAAAATTGGGAGAGGAGACAGGGATATAACCAGAATATCTATAAAACTTTGAAAAAATTAAGAAAACTTAAATTAAAACTTTCACGCTTTTGCTTTATAACCTTGGAAATTACTTTAGAATAGAATATTTAAATTCTTGCCATTTTAAGTCAAGGCATTTCAAAGATTTTATCTGTTGAACCTAGGATGATTTCTGTGATCAGAAAGTTCATGTACGAGAGCTATACTAAGTCTTATAAACTATAAAATAGCAAAGCAAAGCTCATACCATAAAATTTTAACTAATATAATCCCATTGTTGTGCTTCCAATCATAAATATCCCCATAAGATAGATATAATATTCTAACACAGCAATGGAAAACAGACTAATGCAGACGTCAGTACCTCAAGCCTAAACAAAAACAAATTGAATGCTATATTTAAAGCTTAAAGTGGCCTTCTAGGGTAGCCTGGAAAACAGTGTTAACAGTAACAGACTGTGCAAGCCTGCCTCAAGAGCTTTCTCAAGGAGGCAAGCACCTGGACGTCAACTGTGTTGAAGGTCATTCTTGCAATAGTTTGACAAGAAAGAAATCTGGCTGTTTTCTGTCCATTTATCTAAAACTTTCTTGAGCCTGTATGATAAAATAATTAACTAATTTATTTGATGGAAGAAAGGGATGCTAACTAACTTTGAGTCTAATGCATATTACTGTTTCTTATATAGCCAAGATCTGCAGGTCCGGGAATCAAGGAGTTGAAATGGTTGTGGTTCACGGTCACTGCGAATGCCTCACTAGGAAAACTTTTTCTTTCTGTTGTGATAACATTATTTTCTGCTCTCCTACCAGTTTTAGTTATGAAGGAAGAGTGGTTTTGCCAGGAGGAAAATACAAAAACAACAAAAAATGTTCTATTGTGCTGGAAGAAAAAAATCACCCCGACTACTTTGGCCTTCTTATACCATAAAACAACAAACTAAGAAATGAAAAATGATGTTAGGGGGATGACTGACCACACAGCTGTAGGAAAGAAAAGTAAGGAAGATTATGTCTAGGATTTACTAGATCTTTTAGGGGATCTATTAGCATTATCATTTCTTTGGATTAGGTCAACGAGGATTGCAACACAATCCAGGCGAATTGATAAAGGGGTGGGTCACCCTTACATGGAAATGATCAAGATCTTCACAGGGATTTCTGAGGGTCGATGAAATACAGAAGATAGTTATAAACTCCAGCTTAGGGCACTTGACAAAGTGGAGAGATGAGACTGCAACTGATAGGATTGTCTTTTTCATACTTTATTAAGAAAATATTTTTCATATGTGCAAATACATCAACAGTTATGTGTGTTCCTTCCTCTTTTTCTTTAAAATATAATGCTACATCTCTTGAGAAAATATCGTTGGTTGTGGAGTACACACATATATAATTTGATATATAAAAACAGGTGTGTCCAGTTTTTAATACGGTAAGAATCTTCATAGTCTTATTCATGATTATCAGATATATTTACATTCCTAACAACAATGGATAAGGGCTCGCCACTGTCTACTTGTGTATCAGCATTTGGTGTTGTTGCCTGTTCTGCTTATTACAGCCATCCTGAAAAGAGTGAAATGATTTGACACCTGAAAAATGATAAACATTCTAACGTATTTGTCATTTACACTTATTTGTTTGAAAGATGTCTCCTTATTTCTATTATCCATTATTGAGTTAATAGTTTTCCTTATTTTGTTTAAAATGTGCCCAGTAGATAATTAGCACTAACATTATAGAAATAGTTGAAAAATTAAACAATAAATAAAAAATTAACTCCAATCTTTCAAACTTTATACAGTGGCCTCAAAGCATGAACTATTGAAAAGTAGTGTACATAATATTGATTACTCAGCATTTTTGTCTTAACATGCCTAACGTCTTAAAAAAATGTAGATTTTTTGCCCAGGAGAAATATCAGACTTTAAATTTAAAGAAAAGTAAGCAATAATTTTTAACACATTGAACTTTAAAGCACACATTTCATTTTACTGTCTATGGTATACAGGAATCCTTTGCCTTCATCCCTAAATTATAGCATAGAATGGAGCACATAAAATGAACAATACATGGACTTTGTATGAATTATATCAAACATTCAGTCTTAAATGACTTAAAGTTTAGTCCTCTTTGATAACCATTTTCACCCTAAGAGAATCTCTAATTAATAGTCAACTGTCATAGAGGGAAGAATCACATTGTGTATGAAATAATTTTCACTTTTTCAATTTCCCCAGTAAGCACAGGTGAATTATATGTAGAAGTGTCTGTTTTGTATAAACATTACCAATTTTTCACTGTTGGGATTGGTTTATTACCGTTATATGTTACATCATCACATTAATGAGCTTCAATAATGCAAGTAAATATGAAAAACAAAAGAACCATGCAAAGAAGAAGATAATTGTGAGATTTGGTTTCTTAAAATCTGCAACCATTAACTATGCAAAGAGAAATAAGAGTGAAGTGAGACAAAGGTTTTTATCAGCTACTTTTGAAATTTTAACAAATTTCAATTTCTTTCAAGAAGTTAGAACATTTAACCCAGCAACTTATAGAAAAACATAGCCTATAATCACCTCAAGACTCAGTTTCCTAATCAATGAAACAAACAAGCATTCTTAATCTTTTTAGCAGGTAATTTTCTTCACAGTGTCTACAAATCCAGGTTTACATACCATATTCTACTTCTAGACATATGAGTTACTTAGATAAGCTCAGCAAGTAAGTTTAATATTCTGTCCTCATTTCTCCGACTGCAAAGGTAGAATATTAAACATTTTCTTCATGTTATGAGAATTAATTATTGAATGTTTATAAAGTTCCTTCCTGCTTGAAAGAAAGAATCATATTCCAAGGAGTATTTCTTATAAGGTTAATAATGTTTTTATTAGTGAAATTCATGGAAATAAAATTTACCATCAATCAAAATGTAAAATTCTGTGGCAGAAAAGGAGGCGAGGAGATATGTATATATTATGCAATATTTATTATTAGTATAATGCACTATAAGGATTACTTTCCTAATTATACAACTTTGTGCCCAACTATCCAGAAACCATGCATTTCATAGGTCAAAATTGTCTATCACTGAAACTAAAATCCCTAAATTCTAACCATCATAAAATAACAGAATAAGATACTTCTAAGATAGGTGATGGAATTTGAGGATTATGAAAAGAAAACTCTTGGGAAGAAAGCTTCTCTGACTGCAGTGTTTAAAAGATTGCATAGCATGCATGTTCTGTTTCATGTAACCTTTCAATAACCTTTAGCCATATAAGGAGGGAGCCTAAATTGAAGATTCCTCAGATCAAATGACCTGTGTCATTTTAATGGAGAGTGTATAGATTCCCTTAACATAAGAGTGCCCAGCCACTGTTGGAAGTGCCATTCCCTAGGAGGTAACCAAAGGCTTATACCTTAGTATAAGCCTTTAAGCAATCAAGCAAGCAGTATACATCTGTGAATTCTGTCTCAAGTTTCTGCTTGAATTCATGTCTCACCATCTCCCAGTCATGGACTATAACTTAAAACTGAAATAAATCAGTTTATTTTACTTCAGTCATTTTGGTCATCTTATTAGTCCAAGCCATAAAAAAGAAATTTAAAATAAAATCATAAACAGCCATGGTAATGTAATAGCTACAAATTACCCGCTCCCTGGTTTAAGAGTGAGTGGAAATTAATGGAAATATTTTTGTCCACTTGTTCTATGATATTTGCATATTTATTTGAGTATGCTGAAAATGAGGACAATAAAATTAATTTTCAACAGAACTTATTTTGTACTTTCAGATATTATACTGTACACAATACAAATCTTAGTTGAATAATTCCTGTTTTATTAAAAACACTACTACACAAAACTGGCAGCTTTGGAATGCTGAGAGTAGAAAAAAATTTTTCCCTTGAGAGGAGCACACAAAACAGTTTTTCAATATCAAATGGTCAGCCCCAAAGACACACACACACACACACACACACACACATACACACATAAAACATTTTACAGGCAGAACAGCTTAATTTTTGTTTTTATGTATGCATATATGAATATAATATATTTTTTATTATTTGCATGTAACAGTATGTACATATATACATAGTTACTTAGGAGAGTGTGTGTGTATGTGTGTGTAATGAAGAAAACTTAAGTCATGAATCTGAAAGAGAACAAGAAGGCTATGGAGAAGGCATTGCAGGGAAGGAAGGGGAGGGAGAAATGGTATAATTATCTCAAAAATTATTAAAATAGTTTTTAAATGTTGGTAATATTAATGGGTAGTATATTTGTATAGTAATGGCTTGATAAAATATTAAAAGTAAGATGACATGTAGGCAAAATATTGCATCCTATTTAAAGGGGTATCAAAGATTTATTAGGATACGCTTACACATACAAAACAAGGTAGTCTTCTTGGTCCTCCATTCTGTCAGGAGATGAATGGATCCAGCAGTCTGATCTCCTACTACCCTGCAAGATAGAGTGAGCAACCACTCCCTCTTTCCTTTGCAGAAGTCAAATTGGAAGACAAGAAGCACAGCCCCAATGGGTCAGATAGCCCAAGGTCATGACAAAAAGAATACCCATTACACTTTCCCCTTTAGTCTAAATAAGAAGCTTCTAAACCTATTGCAAAACTATACACAATACAAACAATTATCAAGTTATCCAGGCAAAAGATAGAGTAATATCAGATACAAAACTAGAACTATAACCAATAAGAACAACATCGAATAAGAAATGCTTGCTAAATGTACAGATCATAGGTAATTGGCAATTACAGAGATTATTCCAATAGTCGTCCTATCCTAAAGAGTCTGAGTCTTCTACCTAATATGTCTTAGCTAAGATAACAGAGGATAATAACTGTGACCATCTAGTATTTAACCCATTAAAGACCTGGGAAGAAAATAATATTACCTGAGTAAGCAGGAAGTGCCAGCAAGTGACTTCCAAAAGATGCAAGAAGCAACAGAGACAGCTAGCTGCCTGGACAGTCACCCAAAGTCTCACTGCAACATTGGGGCAAAGAACTTTAACTGTAGGCCTAGAATATCTGACAGACATTTTTAGAAGCAGGAAATTTAAAAGACTATCCTACCCTGTCAAGGCAAGATTCAGCAGTTGTTTTTTCTTATGTCCTGCTTGTCCAGATTGGACAGCGTGCTTACTGTTAGCAGTCAATCTTCGCCCAATAGACCAGTTTTGCCAAGAAAAAGACAAGCTCTATTTGGAGTGTCTTCGAGGCCCATCATTCTCTCAGAAGTAAAATGGTGCTGCTAGGAGAAGTTGTGTCTCACATCAACAAAATTCTAAATTACTGAAACACCTAAGTGCCATATTCTGTAAGTCTTGGAAGATTACTTATCTATGCAGAATACATCTCTGTGCATCTAGAGAACCTAACTAACTATAAATATGACAAACATGGGTGACTATTAACCTGTAATTCTTAATGAACATTAAAATTTCACATTATAAAAATGGACAATCTTCAAGCATGTGTAAAACAAGAGGACAGGGATCTCAAAATTATAGCAATGTATAAAAAATCTTAAACAGAGGTAGAAATGTATACTTCAATATGACAAAATATCATGTGTATGTTTATACAAAATATATTAAGAAGTAGAAACATACATAGAATATAACAAAAATAATTAACATTTTGATGTGGGATGTCCTTCTGTTTATGTGTTGTTTTTATTGGTTAATGAATAAAGCTACTTTCATCTATGTATGGCAGGACATAATAGAACCAGGCTGGAAGACACATAGGGAGTAGGCAAAGTCAGGAGTATGCCCTGTAGCTGCCAAAGGAAAAGGATGCCAGCACCAGGCACCAGCCAGAAACTTACCAGTAGAACACAGTCTTCTAGCAATACACAGATTAATAAAAATGGGTTAATTTAAGATGTAAGAGTCAACTAGAAATATGCCTAAGCTATTGGCCAAAGAGCGCTGTAACTAATATAGTTTCTGTGTTATTATTCAGGTCTTAGCAGTCGGGAAACAAGCAGCCTCTGCATACAAAATGACACACCAATGAGAGGCAACTACACCCATATAAAACCTGAAAGAGCTTGGAAAGGAATTCTAGACACAAAAGAATAGAGTTAAGTGTAGCTTCTTGGTAGCAGCATTTTCTCAGGTGGGCTCTGTTTGCTGGAGGTAAACAAAAGCACAACTCCTTTAAGAGAAGGCTTCCTGACTCAGTATTAGAGCAAAAGCTGCCTGGCTCCATTAAGCAATTGCAGCTTCCAGGTTAATGCTGGCAGCACAAACTCTGGCTCTTTTGAGAGGTCCTCTACATAAATGGGGTCTGTGAGCAGCATGTTACAAATTGCTTACTGGAAACATATACCCACTGTGTCCATGGAGCTGGGACAGTGAGCATGGCAGCAAACATGCCTCTGCCATGTTAGACTTGGTGGAGCAAACAGGCAGGACATCGAAGATGGTCCTAGCCATGCCCACTTAGCACTTAAAAAAATATTCCTTGTTAGAAAAGGATTTCAGATACACAATAGGATCAATAGGACAGATTCAGATATAAAATGCCTTTAAATGAGACACAATGTATTTAAAAAATAGATGTAGGCTTGGGAAAGAGAGAGGAAAAAGAGTATAGAAGGTTATAGAAAGTCTCCTGCAAAGCAGAGCTTGTGGTGTGCTTTGCAGGAGACTTGGAAGCAGAGTTCACCAGTGAGCTCAGGTGTCTCAAAGAGGGTGGACGTTCTCATGTCTGTTAGCTAACATAAGAATGCTGTTTGCTGCAGTTCTGTGTCCTGTGCTTGGATGCTTTTTATAAGAGTTGTCATTGTTGGAAATTCTTAAATAAAACTGATTTAAATAATATGTGTCTTTGTTTTGCAACCCTGAATGCAAAGAATTCATAGCAGTTAATTCCCCTTTTTGACCCTTTTGAGATGGAACTTTCATAAAGTTTCTTGGCAGTAGTTTATTTTGCTTCAAATAAACTTATTTGAAAAGTTAAAAAAAAGAAGGTTATAGAAAGAAATAAGACATCTTGAAAGAGACAGAAAACATAATATAAAAGAGTACAAATAGTTACAGATTAAAGGAGTAAAAAAAAAAGTCAAAATAAAGATGGAATATACACAGAGAGTTTAAATTACATATATTATTGTGTTTTCTTTGAAAATTTTTAACTTCAGAGACGCATTTAATTCTGGGGGCTGCTAAGCTAAACCAATATAAATATTTGCAAGGTATCTTGACTTCAAAATTTGTGTCAAAAGATATGCTGCTTTGGAAAAGAGGTTCTGCCATTAGAAGATGAAAACATGTGGATTACTTCCAGACTAATGTAGTTTAATGGAACAAGAACCCCTGAAAGGTCTGTGAACCCTAAAAATACTTTGTCCAACAAACAGGAGGAAGCAGTTTTGAGAAAACAGTGCCCAAATTCCAAAAGTGATTGTTTATAAATGTTTGTTTTTTTTCTTTATAGTGGGATGTGATATAGAAATGAATATTTTACATTGGTATGGATTTTGGTTTATTGATACAAATTTAAGGTCAATTTTGTTTATATATATGTATATATATTTATACACTTGTTTAAGGTATTAGGTTTATATAGTTCACTTAAAAATGTAGTGTAAAATTAAAAATTACAGATTAATAGATCATCATAATAGTCAAACTTGTCATGTTAGGTTTTCTAGATGTACAGAGATATGTTTCATGTGGATAGGTATTCTTCAAGACTTTTAAAGACCTTCAGAATATGGGATTTAAAATGTTTTAAGGCCGGGCGGTGGTGGCGCACGCCTTTAATCCCAGCCATCGGGAGGCAGAGGCAGGCGGATCTCTGTGAGTTCGAGACCAGCCTGGTCTACAGAGCTAGTTCCAGGACTGGCTCCAAAGCTGCAGAGAAACCCTGTCTCAAAAAACCAAAAAAAAAAAAAATGTTTTAAGAACTTAGACTATTTTCAACAGTGAGACATGTCTGCTTCTAGTAGCACCAATTACTTGAAAGAGGCTGACGGGCATTGAAAAACTCTTTTATGGAATTTGCCTTCAATGTGACAAGGCTAGCCATTTAGTCAAGAAGCTTTTCTTGCCTGAACTGCTTGATGAAATGCTATATGAACTGGACATGCAGAACTCACAGAAAAATTTCCAAAAGATGGGATGGTCCTTCAGGGTTTCTGATTCACAGATGAAACATGTCTGTGGCAGACACTCTTCAGTACACAGATAAGAGAAACTGATAAATTTTCCCATTACAAGGCAGAACAGTGCTGTAATTAATATGGTTTTATGTCTGGGCAGTTGGAAAATGAACAAGCAGTCAATGCCTACAACATTTCTGATCAAAAAATTGTAAATAGAAGTAGAAAGATACACAGTATGACAAATATACTTTTGAAGTTTTATCAATATACAAACTATCTTTGACAACTAGTCAATATGTAAATATCCTGAGCAATTTGTGTTTATTGGCTTGATGGCATCTTTATGAACCAGAGGTAGAATCATTGTTGTGGGGCCACATCTTTCTTCTGGAGACTTTAGAGATCGGTGTTAGAAACTGTATTGTTCACTGTGGAAAACTTAAACTTTATTGATTTCAAAATTGAAAGTTTAAATTTTAAGGTAGATTTTTATACAAAGGAAGGTACTAAAGAGTCAAAAATTAATGTGGGCAAAAACAGAATTAAGGGGCGATAACAGAGTTTTGACAAGAATATTCTTTAAATTTTTGGTTTCCTTGATACTTCTTTAACTGGGATCTTGTGGTTTCACATACAGTGGCAAGTCTGAGATACTTTTTAATTTTTTTACTATTATATTTCTTATATAATATTTTACAACCTTTTATATTTGGATGAACATATATTTAAAGACTGTGGTTCATAATCCTTCTGTTATAGTGTATAATCCATTAATAAAGTGACTAGAGAGCATTGAAGTTATGTTAATAAAGAAACACATAGGAGAGATGAGTCTCTGTATTTTATATTACACAAGCTCATTTCTTCTTCTCATGATAAAGGGTAAAATAATTGGTTAAGTACAGCATGAACTCAAATTTTCTTTTGTTGATCTTTTAAGTATGTGTGATTATTTTAATATTTTAAGTCACATCGATATCACATTATCTATTTTATTATGTCATTTATGTTTTAAGTACATTTATGAAAAACATGTTTTAGAAATTTAACATTACCTTTCAAATATATTTTAAGTGTTGGAATGAGGAGAACAACTGAAATTGCTTAGGGCACAAGGATGCTATAATTTTAAATATTAAAGTGAATTTAAAAATATGTTTGAGGTTATTAATTTCACCTAGTGTTTGTTTCCAACATCTCTTCATTATTACATTATTACAAAATTCAACAAGGCCTCACCAACTCAGTCTTCAATCATGGGAAGACTAGTTTAAAATATATGAATCAAATATACTTTTATTATTTTCTAATTAATTAGTTTGTGGAATTATGTCTTAGCAACATAAAGCAGATACAGACTGGATATAATACAAAATATTTACTTTAATAAAAATTCAATTTAAATACTAGCAATTATAATTGTATTTTAATAACTTAAATATAATACAATGTATCTGAATGAATGAAGAAAATCATAGATCAAGCTGACATGCGCAGCATTGCTAAGCCAGATTTGTTTGGTTAGTTCATAGAAGTGTCAACATTTCTCCTACATCCTTTTGTTTTGCGAAATGGGGTTTTATCACTTTGAACTTTTGAAGTAATAAATTTAAGAATAATCAATAGTAAAAAGCCCATAGCACTGATGTCGTTACTCTTTCAGAAATGATTGATAGAATGGCTGGGTTTTAAAACTATCCTGTCCAGTTTTGGTACATGACAAATAGTATCAACAAGAATATATTTGGAATAAAAAAGTAAATTCCCTCTCAAATGTTTAAAGTCTGAGATAAACAGAACACTGAAAACAAGATCAGCATTTTATATCCCTTAATGATGAAAATATGTTGAAGCAAAATTGATGCAGAAAGAGAATGGCATCTTTTAGTCATATTCAATTTAAAAGGCTTTTGATCAAAAAGCTAGCTTAGAGCAACAAATCATTTCCTACTCAATAACTTTAACAAATCTCTTGCTTTGTGCTTGGCAACTAAAGCACG
Source organism: Ondatra zibethicus (assembly GCA_004026605.1). Lineage (NCBI taxonomy): Eukaryota > Metazoa > Chordata > Mammalia > Rodentia > Cricetidae > Ondatra > Ondatra zibethicus. The sequence continues at coordinate 60,005 of PVIU01009516.1, read as the reverse complement.
CAAGTGCTTATGCTGCCAATAAGACTAATGAAGAGTAATTAAACTATGAAATTACTGATTTGAGAGAATCATGACTGTTTAAATTTTCCCAAATGACCATAGGCTCAATCAATTCATAATGAAGCCATGGACATTTATTAGTTTAAAGGTTGAAAAACTGTTATCAACAAATGCCTACCATATTTATAACCAGTTATTTATTTGGATAATAATTTGTTTGAATCATCTTTCCTTTATCAAGACGGAAAAGAAATTAATATTATTATTGATATATTAAGTACATGAAAAACTTTTTAAAATTATGCTAAAATCACCTTAAAACAGTGTGTACATGTTCTTGTTAAACCCTAATCAACATTCTATATAGCTTTTTGGTGTTTTTGTTTCTTTTTATTGTTTGTTTTAGAAAAGGGAGCTCTTTTGGAACAAAGGATCTATATCTATTTCAAGACTCTACTGGTTGAACCTTCCACGATTACAGCTTGTATACTATATTTGTCTTTGTTTCAATTTTTTTGATATCCAATGTACATTTCCTCTAAGTCTGTTGTTTCTCTTCTAAATATTTATCAGTATTTTCCAAAGATTATGGACAGAGTCTGAGTAAAAGTTGTGTTTACTTTGGGTCCTGCTTTTATATCACATTTGAAAAAATGAATTCCATACTCCTATTTCAAAACTCTTACTATTTAATTTGTGGAGGTTTTTAATATAAAATATATATTTGTTGTGTTTTTCAGAAAATGTTATCCAAAGTTTGAGTATTACTTATTGAAATGAATGTCTTCATTTTTTTAACTGCTAACAAGCATTATTTTTTCTACCTAACAAGCATTATTTTTTCTTTATTTTTTTTCTAGTTTGTTTGTTGTTTGAGACAGTATCTCTGTATTTAGTCATGGCCATCCTGGAACTCACTCTATATACCAGGGTGGCCTTGCACAAACAGGAATCCTCCTGCATCTGATACTACCTCCAGTACTGGGACTGAAAGCATATGCCACACATCTGGCACAAAAAATAATTTTTAAAGCTCAAAAATCAAAAATAGGTACATGTGTGTTTTACTCTCAACTATGTTTGATGGATTATTTCGATAATCTTGGGATGAATACTATTTATTCTCCAAAACTACAGCTTTACAATCCTTTTAAAAATCTTTTAGACACCATAGACATCTATGTTACTATTGACTTAAATTTTAGCATTCTATTGGGATTTTTTTTAAAAAAAAGTGTCAGAAATTTTGTGACAATTGTCTTGAATTTATAAATTGATACAAGAAAAATGACATCTTAATATTAGCCAGTCTCCTGACACTTGGGCATGTTGTTTTCTTGTTTTTTAGATCTCTCATTTTACTCCACAATTTTTCTAGTTTTCAATTTGTTGGTCACATTATACATATCTATCCTTTATTAAAATTTCTTTCTAAAATTCCACTACAAATGCCGATTCTAGCCTTCTTTTTGGTATTTTAGTTTTTCAGTTGTCAGAGGTCCCTGTTGCCATCTTTTTCCAAGAGTCACCCCCAACTCCATGTGGAAGTGAGGCTTTACATGTCATTTTGAGATTACTGGTACTTCTTAAAGGCTGTGACCTGGTCAGGTCATTGGGGTAAATTTTCTATAAAAGAGTTAACAATTAAATTTATATTTCAAGTTATAATAATTTGAATATTTTAGTATTCTTGTTTTTCTTTTTTCTTTTTGTTTTTGTCAATGAGGATGGATTTTTTACCATGTACACTTTGGAATTTTGCAATTCAATTGTTCAAAGAAAATATTTCTTTTATGATTGTCTCCCTCCACCCACCCCTTGTCCTCCAGAGTTCTGTTAATGTTATTTGTAATTTAGTTAGTAATTCATTACAAGAATATGTTCTCAGTTGTAAAAAAAACAAAACAAAACAAAAATATAGTTCAATGTTCAAAGAGCTGTGCATGTGTGAGGTCTGGTTAATTTTGTGTGTGATCTTTTTATTTGTTGGAAATTTTATATGTTTATAGTATTAATTTTAAAATACACATAGTTACTTTTACTTTAATGAAAATATACTTACGTCATATCCCTCATTGCCTTTCTTTCTTCCAATCCTCCTCATCTGCCCTCACTCCAACCACTGCCACATTCCCTTCACTTCCACTAAATCTCATGGCCTCTTTTTCTTTATTATATATAAGCATTTCTGACACTGGACCACAAGAAGTCATTCCAAACTGTAAACATGAAACCTGAATTGTATGGGAGACTCAAAGGTGTTAGAAATACCAGAGCCATGAGCCATATTTGAAGGAAAACTGCAAACATTGAGAAGAACCAGCTAAAGAGATAGAAGGCTATTGTAGTTACCAAGACAGAAAGGTGACGCCATCCAAACCCTTTGAATTCAGTCATGGAGCTATAGGATTTGGAGTTTCCCTTCTGGGTTTCAGTCTTTGGTCTTGACTTTCTCTCTATGACCCACTTCCTCTATTTCATAATGGAAATGTGTATCCGTGCAATTGCTTGTTAGTAGTATACAATGTACTTTTTCCTCTTCCTTTTATAAGTTACATTTGAGGGCTTGTGCTGAGACTCAGAAGGGCTTTGGAGTTTTAATATGTTTTGAGACTGAAAAAATATACAAATAATGGCTCTCATAGGCTTATATACTTGAACACTAGGTAGAGCTATTTAGGAAGAATCAGGAAGCGTGTTTATGTTGGAGAAGGTGTTTCACTGGAGTCAGAATTTGATTTTCCAGAAGTCTTCTTCCATTTCTAGTTTCTCTCTGTCTCTCTCTGTCTCTCTCTCTTTTACCGTCTCTCTATCTTTCTCTGTATCTCTCTCTTTCTATGCTTCTTAGTTATGGATCAAGATGTAATGTCTCAGCCTTTAAGCATGATCATAATTCACTCAAATTCACTGAGATTTTGACTTTACAGGCAGTATTTATTTTCACTTTCCAGTTAAATATTCATTATTTCATTCAGAGATCTCATCAGAATTACTTTTATTATTGAATATTTATTTCTGTTTACTTATGATCATTGAAATAATCCATACACCGTTTTAAAAATTTGCTATAGTTCTTCACCACTTCACCCAGAATGTCCCTTATTTTTCAGTCATGATTACCAAGGGCTTTTCAAGCCAGCCATTCCATAGCATGTCTTTAGCCTTTTTCAATAAATTTAAATAGTTACAGCTCTGCTTATGGTATTAAAACATGTGTTAGTCAGAGTTCTCCAGAGAAATTAAATCAATATATAATTATATATAGATAGATTATAGATAACTAGATTATAGATAGATAGGTGGTAGAAAGAAAGAAAGAAAGAAAGAAAGAAAGAAAGAAAGAAAGAAAGAAAGAAAGAAAGATGATGAGATTTAGATAGTCAGATAGGTCTTAAAAAAATTTGCTCAAGTGATTTTGCAATCTGACAAGATTTATGACAAACAGCAAGCTAGAAATGGCTTTGTGACAGTGTTGGCTTAAAGAATTATACTGAGTCCATAATCATAAGAACCAAATGGCCAATTGGTCTGATCATAAGTGTGGAGCCAAAATCTTTTGAACGCATTTGTTCTCAGCATTCCTTAATATTCTCGACAAAATCCTGAAGGGCTTCTGATGTATAAGAACAGAAGGAAATGTCCTAGATCCAGGACAAAAAGAAAAATGGGTTTTCTACTCCTTTGTAACTGTCTGGGTCACCAGCCAATTGATTATTTGTGGCTTATACTTAGAGGAAAAAAAAAGTCCTTTTGTCATGTAGAACTTTTCTGTTGGCACGAACACACAAACACCAAAAACAAACACTATAGCAGACCCAGTCATATTTAAAAATAACCTTTCCATTTAGTAACTGCAACCACTGTACCTTCTAATCTTATTTTTAAATTAATTTATTACTTTCATATTTAAATGTTAATTTTTTGTAGTCAAATTTAACATATTCTCAATGTCATAACTTTGAAATAAAGTTTATTGTGATTGATGTATACAATTAATATATTATTGGTATACTTTTGATGAAAGAACAGAGTTCTAGATATTGTCTTAACTAAAACAATGAGCAACTTGGAAATAATAATACCATTTAATCATTTTCTTTATGCACCTCAATCTTATATTCATTTTAGCTTTAATTACTTCTCACAATTTTTCCTGATATTCTCTAAATAAATGAATGCAATAATATTCCTGTGTACTAGTATTGTAAAATACAGTTGAAAAGTCTCTTATTTTGTCCTGTTTGACTGTCATCTATTGGAGGCTTACTCTTTTTGTAAGGATGTATTGTATGAGAGAATCACCTATTTTTGACAAAAATAAAAAAATATATAGTTGAAAAATGCTGAATCTGAACAAAATGTTGGACATTGATTTCACCTAATCTCTGAGCCAAACAGAAGCTTTACAGTTGAGTGAAAGTGTAAGTGGATATAAAAACAAAGGTTGACTTCCTGCATCAATTTCTGCGCGAGGAGGGTGGCCCTTTGTTCTGTCCTGGCTGCCTGGCTAGCTTACACCCAAAATAACCACACAGAAACTGTATTCATTTAAACACTGCCTGGACCATTAGTTCTAACTTCTTAGTTAATATGTAAGAGTTAGTGGCTAACTATTACATATTAGTTTAACCCATCTCCATTAATGTGTATCGCCACATGGCTGTGGCTTACCAGCAAGAGTCTAACCAGCCTCCGTCTCAGGCAGGAGAACCATGGAGTCTGCCACTCTGCCCCTCTTCCCAGCATTCAGTTCTGTCTATTCTGCCTTCCTAAGTTCTGTCCTATCAACTAGGCCAAGGCAGTTTCTTTATTCATTACCCAATGAAAGCAACACATAAACAGAAGGAACTCCTACACCAAGTTTCACTTTGTAGAATGTAATACTTTTAATAATAGAGAAAAAAGAAGAATTTTAAGTAAAATACACACCCCCTTATTTCAAAAACACTTGGAAGATCTCAGCAAAAGGCTCTTGACTTCCTGAGCACTTCTCTCTTTTATGAGAGCAAAAATTATCTCAAGTAGTGCTGTGCTTCTTTTCTACTCATAGAATCGTCACCTTATATATCCACTAAGTGCCTTCTGGGTCCTCATTCTTGGTCAAGTCAAAAAACAAACAACAACAACAAAATCCCAACAATGCTGGGTAGGATCACAAAGATAACTGTGAATAACTGTAACAGAATACTAAATCATGAGAAGAGCCTGCGAATGGAGAGGAACTCTGTTATCAGTTACATCCTCAAATCATCTGCTTTCTTTCTCCTTCATACTATTAATCTTAATTAAGTATGCAATAATTACAAAGTGTAGAAATTAAGTTGTCCTTGTAAATGTTGTCTTGTTAGAGTCTCTAGTGTTGTAGTAAAACATCAGGGATAAAAGCACCTTAGGATGGCAGTGTTTATTTTATCTTACTTGTCTCAGATCAAGCTCCAACACTGAGGGAAGCCTGATAGGAAGTCAAAGTAGGAAATTAGAGGGAGGAAGTGAACCAGAAGGCAAGGAAGTATACTTCTTCCTGGGTTGCTCCTCAGGGCTAGCTCAATCTCCTTCCCTAATATTCCCAGGACCACCAATCCAGGTTTTCATTTCCCACAGTGAGCTCTCTCACATCAATCATCAATCAAGAAAATGGACCACAGACTTGCCTACAGACCACATTTGTGAACATTTTCTCACTTGAGGTTCTCTCTTGCAAAATTTCTCTAGCATGTGTCAAATTCATATTTTCCTTTTCAGCATGTACACTTTGATTTAATGTAGATGGCTTGTATTAAAGAGAAAAAGCCTGAATACATGCAACCCTTCCCTAAAAGGGTTTATTTAAAAATTATAAAATGTTCATATTACATATATAATATTCAGATTATATTATATTATTTAAACATTGCATAAATACATATTATATAATCATTACATATAATATTTGTATATATCATATTTAAATAATAAATTGTATGTGAATATAATTACATATAATCTAGGGTATATATGATGATTTTACTATATTATTAACTTAATCATTATCAATAAAAGAAAACAAGAAGTATAAACTCGCATGTCAGTGATACTCAGCAGTTGTCTCATTGAACTTAAGACCCATTCAACAGGAGGGAAAGACTGCCTGGTCCTACAAAGTTAGCCAGTTTCCTAGAGCCAGTGAAGTCATGGACCTTAGAAAAGATTATCTACCACCACCATTGCTAGAGCACACTAGTCCCTTACTACGTTACAAAAAAATCAATTAAAACACATTGAGTCACATAACCATTTTGAATGAGTTGTAATACCAAAGACAGACATACTTTTAAAACTTTTTTTATTCTTGACAAGATTTTTCTTTTGTTTGTTAGTTTGAGCCTGCTATGTCTTAAATGGGAACATTAATGCTAAAATTAGAATTCATAGTTTTTTAAAAATGTGTTTAAGATTTAAAATACAGTGATAGTGGTTTTTTTTAATTAAATGACTGACTAGCTAACTGAAGCATAGGTTGAGCATAATATTTGGTCACACTAGCAAAAACTACTTTCCACTTAACAGAAATAAGCAAGGTCTAGATTCAATGAAATTGTCATGTTTCACTTGGATTTTTAAAAATATATAAGTCCATAATACTATCTTTCTCATCAGATAGTAGACATCTTTCCTGGAAGCTGTTTTTCATAGGCACATATCAACTTCTCAGGGGAGCAAATCATCTAATTAGGGAAAATGACTACGATAGGGTAAAATTCTGCTTATCAGAAATACTGTGCCTTTGTAATGCCAGTTTTACTCCTAAACACTGAAGAACATTCAATCTAAGAAAAAAAATTCTTTTCAGTAAGAATATATTGTCACCTTTCATTTTTACTTTATTGGATTTTAGAATTGATTTATGGCAATCTGAGCAACTGGGCAATTTTAAGAGTAATTATTTCAAACTGTGTTCTCTGTAATTTTGAAGTTACTACCTTTCCTTGAGGTTACTACCATCATTGATAACTGATATTTTTCTTGGAGCTGTACAATTGCAAATAAACAATTTAAGATTCACTTTATTTTTAATTCAATGATATCAGGAACAATGAGGGAGTATTCATGTCTTTGGCAGGTTTCATAGAAACATGCATTTATGACATATTGATTTTATTTCTACACTACATAATGGTAATATATACTCAAGAATAACCTGTTTGAAACACTATCGTATTATAATCTCAGTCCTCTGGGGAGTTATTCAATCAAAATAGCTCTACTTAAGTGCACCACAAGAGAAGAAATGAAAATAAAAATGTCAAATGTTCAAGGAGATACAAAGGGCTGGGAATTGCAATACTAAAAGTAATTCAGTGCTTTGGGGTACGGTAATTTATTTTTTTCTTAAACTCAAGGTGGAAAAAATCTCAGAGAAGTCAGAAATAACAGAACTATGACTGTGATCTCGGTGAATGACAAAGTCATGAACAACTAAACACCTAGATTAAATGTGTTAAATCAAAATGCAAATCCTAATCACACTGTTCTCCTTAATAGTCAGTGTTAGTCAAACGCTAATTAGTAGTATAGAAATAGTGTAAGCCTTGGTGATTGCATTTTTTGGGTCTTAACTCTTCTTTAGGATCTAACTTCATGTGGATTTTCCAGTAATTCTCTAAACTGAAGTCGAGTGATACTCATGATTTCCAACAACAAGTTAAACACATAATGTCCTCGCATAATAAATCAGGTGTGGAGGAATAAATTCTTATCTTACTATGGAAATCTATGGTAATTACCCTATTAATGAGTAGTATGTGTTTAATCAACATGCCTAATTATCTTAAACTTTGATTATTGAGGTTAAGACAATATAGGAAGCACTGAATGTTCAGTGACTTTTATTTCTATTTGGATCTTGTGTGTGGATTCATTAAGAGCTTGCTCCATTGTAAGTTCATACGGGCAGCGTTTCTTTCACAACTATTATGTCAAGTTGTCATGTTCTTACTTTTCGCAGGCACATAAATAAATCAACACCCTAGGTCATTTATGTTACCATGTGATCCAGCTTCATTTAATATTTTTCCATAGCATTCCGATTTAATAGCCATGACCACAAACCCATTAAAATTACTGACTTTCTCTGTCTCCAAATTTATCTGCATTGTATAGGATCACTTTCTATAACTACTTAGTCAATAGTTTGTAATAACAGGGGTTTATTTTTTGAAGATTAAATTATATATACATATTGGAATATGTATTTCAAGGCAATTCATCTTTAAGGCCTTTTGTTTCTCTTTATTTGTACATGAAATTATTGGCATGTACTCTCGGGTATTAACTCTGTTATAAACAGTATCAACTGGCTTTAAGTCACCCAATCAGTGAATAGCCATCTCTCCAACATGACTCAACTTCCTCCTTCTGAGATGGTCCTAGAATAATACTATATCCACAGATTTTTTTCTTGTTGTTTTATTTCGATTTGGTTTGGTTTCTTAAGACAGGGTCCTTGATGGCATGAACTCAATATGCAAGACAGACAGGGTGGTCTCAATCTTTTTGGCAATCCCTTTCTGTCTTTCATGTATCAGTATGAGAGACTTATACCACCACCAAATTTACTACTGATATTGATATTAATAAACTTCACAGGCTAAACAGCCTGTCTTAAGTCCAGCTAGAGAATGAAAGAGCATAGGGAGGTGAGCTAGAAAGTGTGGTTGAGGCAGCAGACATGGGTGAGAAGAGCTTAGACAGAATCAATCTGTAGTCTTTTTCCAGCACAAATGTACACAGGATCGGTTAGATGTATTTCCCCAACAAAACCCAGAGGCTTGAAGAAACCTATCACTTTCATTATTTTTGCTTTCCAATTTCTAATTATACCAAATTTTTATACTAACAGGTAATGGTTGTAGAAGACAATAGATTAGCATATAATATATGTTCACATAATACATTTGATAAACTTCAGTCTGTATTTGTGAATGAAAATATCTCTGTCTTATTCAGTATCATGAATAATCTACATTAACCCAAGTGACCAAAAAATCATTTGTATATACAGATTTTTAATATATACTTTACTGCCAATAAACTCTGTGTTTGCAATCCCGGTCACCATTGTGATCTTCTATGTTGATTATGAGATAAGGTGTTTTTTCTATATTTTCAGAGCATGAATATATATTGTGAATACACATAGTCACATTTCTAAGAAATTTTGGTGTCAGGGTTGTAGCATTTTAAGCTGTAACTTTTACTGTTTGCTCTGTAATATTTTTCACACAATAAAATATTAGAAATTAAAATGATTTTCTCCTGCATTAATTATTAAAAAATCTTTAATTCCTATCACTATTGGTACCAATTGCCAACAGTAAAGTAAAATTGCTACTATCATCATGAGATATGCTACATGATAGTCTAGTCTTCCATGGTTTGAATGCACAAAAGACCAAATTTCACAGCTATTTACAAAATCCTAGCTTTCCTAGTATTTGGAAAAATTTTTTACATAAAAATTCACTTGAATTTGATATTTTAACATGTCAGCAGCTATTGCAGAGTTTGCTGAAGACTAGGAGAAGAAGCACGGGGAAGCATATATTCACAAAGAGTTTTCTCTGGATTTCTTAGCTCCTTCTGCTGGAAAAAAAAAAACTTTCCAAAGACAAAATTATAAAAAAGCCTTCTGAATTGCAAAATCATTCGTGTCTGAGGTCCCGTTGATGGTTGACCACCTCTACTGAGTATCTCTGAAGAACATTTTTTTTTTCATTTTTGCTGATCTTCATCTATACAGTGATAATCCCCTGCCCTTGGTACGATGTTATTAGCAAGGGAATCACAGAACATGGCAGAAGGAAAAGAAGCACCTGCCACACAACATGACAAAGTTAAAAGTAACGTTAAGCACAACAGATAACAGCTTATGATTTCAAAAAGTAAAATAAAATAAAAATATCAAATTTCTTCTCAGGTGCCACACAGAGTCAGGAAATGGAAAAGTCTCGATTAAGAAGGGGTGAATGGCTTGAATGGCACTCCACCCACACAACTCTGCTTGGCTTCATTAGATATAAAATTTCTTTTTATCTCGTTAACATAGAAAATAATGTCATAATAAAATCTCTACACATGGATATCAAAAAAAGCACAAAAATATTCCCTGTCAAAAAAGCACAAAAATAGATAACACTATCTTTTACAATGAAATTTACTAAGCCTCTCGAGAATGAGTCTGATCACTAGTGGCAGAATTCAAACTGGCTTATTTTTATATATTATTTTATATATATATTTTTATTATATTATTTACATTATCTTTCAGCCTTAAGCACTGATTAAAAAACAACCCAGGTAAAGGGGAGGTCCAAGGTGTTCATTTGTTTAGCTGAAACAACAACAACAACAAAATAACAACAATCTCTGACTCTGACAACCACATCTCAAGGACACTTAGAGCCTCAAGGATTTGTAACAGACTTGATGGTGCAGATGGAAACTCCTGGGGCTACGTCATTCCATTCTGAAACAAGAAACAGGCACAGAAACTGTGCCCTGGAGAGGTTCTCTTAAAGGTGAGGGGCAAATGAAGTCATCCAGAAGAACACTGATGAAAATACCACCAACATGGGCAGATTTCTGGCACTAGAATCTGACTCTGCTGTGCTTTTCTTGAACTCCTTTAGTATATACTGACCTAATATGATTACTGCACATTCCATATTAACTAAAAATATTATAACATTGTTGTTTTAAATAACGTGACTATAGATACCGTAAAGAGATCTGTTATTGAAATTTTCTATGAACATTCTTCAGAGTTGACTTTTATATATTTTTCGTTCTATAGACAGGGCTGGCCTTTAACACAGAGAATTTTTTCTTGGGTTTATCAAAGAAACTGTATTATGAAAAAGTGAAGCCTAAATATATACCTAAAGTGAATCGATTGTTTCTGCTTGTAGATTATGCCTTACTACATTTGTCTCTCATTTGTATATATGACTTCCAATGCTATCACTTATTTCTTATAAATACATGGGGAGAACAGGCATGAGGAACTCCAGTAATACCCAGGAAACTGTAATGAAATGCATCATTGAAATATTATTTCAACTCATTCTTAAAGAAGAATTTCTACAGAAAATACTTTATGGTATGATGTATTGTATGGTATGATGTATGGTAATCTTTTACGTAAAGAAATTATTTTTCATATTATATTCTCATCATTGAATAACAATGTATACATCTAAACCATGTTTCCTACTTAAAAGTATATTTCTACTCCATGAATGATGAAGAGAAAGCAAACAATACAACAGTGTTCATTTAATAAACAAATAACAATATGCATTTAAAGCATCATGTCATTCTAGTACAGATTCCTAAGATCATGGGAACAGTACTATATTAATTTTCAGACTCTTTTAACATTTAACCAATCATACCATGCTATAAATGATCAGAACAGTATAATTTTATTCAAGACTGACTTAAAATGCTACATCCCATTGTCTATCTCAGACTCTGAACTCTCATAACTTCTCATCTACAACATGAGGACAATTGCTTGTTAGAACCACATTTTTCTGTTCTGTTGTTCATTTCTTTTATCTAAATAGTATAAAAGATTTTGAAGAATTTATAATGTCAGACATTTACTAGTCCATGTTCAAAAAATCCAAAAAATTGTAAGTCAATTATCTAGTTCACTCCAGGTGAGAAATTGTAATGATGATTAAGCAGTTATAAGTAATGGTCTTAATCGTTTTATTATAAAGATAAAAATTATTTATTGGTAAACAAAATGGAAATATATAGACCACCACAAGTGTCACTGAGAAAGGGGGAGGTCAAAATAGGAAGTTAAGTGGAAAGCCCACCATAAATGCATTATTTATGGAAAGATTTGTGCCAGCTTCTGCAGAAACGATAGTATAACATCAACAGTTCCCAAGGAAACCAGACATAGAATTGAGAGTCTGGCTTCAATAATCCTGAGAGCAACAGCTGAGATGTATCAAGTCTGCACTCCAGCTGCTGGTTCTGTAAATGGTGCCAATGGTTTCACACTCTAAATATGGATTAGATTTCCTGAAGATACCATTATTTACAGCTAGATTGTTGATACACAAGGCACAGCAGATAGAAAACTCTTTCACTTCTTTGACAGACATTTAAAAAGTCTTATTGTATTCTACAAAGTATTATTGTAGAATGAATTCTATTAATGTTGCTCACTGTTTATTCTTAACATAATTACTAGAGATGAATTACCATTTTAACTACGCTGATGAGGAAGGAGAGTATTTTCTTATTTTTATTTTGATTTAATATCTTCAATGAATTTGTCATTTTAATTTATTAGCTTTATTTAATGTAAAGGAAATGCAACCACTTTCAGCATTATTATTAATACTGATGAAACTTATCACTAAATAATCAAAATTATCACTGGAGAATAAACCTATCACTTAATATCAAGGATATCCTTTTCCTGTACATTCTTAGACATCATTGAAAATATTCCCTGGAAACATAGCCCTCTAATGTCACATTTCCAAAGAAATACCCTGTACTTTTGTTACAGTCAAATAAAGCAAAAACATTTTTTAAGTAAATACAAGGAGTCAGCTGATGAAACATATTTTAAAATATGTTTTTAATATAAATAGATCTAGATCTCTTTCCCGCTCCTTTTTCTTCATTCACACAGTAAAAACTACCCTCCTCCATACCCCCTGCAGGTATCCTGCTACTCTCAAGTTGTTTGCCTCTTTCTTTTTTATTGTTATGGTTACACACACACACACACAAACTCACACAGGTGTGGATGCATGGATGCACACAAATGCACAAATATATATATAATAAATTCTACTGACTCAGTTTTTGGTTCTGTATGCATATGATTTCATGGCTAACCATTCTACACTGAACAGTCAGTAAGTGGGTTCCTTCTTGGGAAAGACTAAATTTCGTCAGGTAAGATTTCATATTGGATAATATATTTTGAATCACAAAATTATTATGTTATGATTTAACTACTTGATAGAATTTTGGATTTTCCAGCACTGTTTTCTCACCTGCCAAAGTTTCAACTTCCTAAAAGGTAGGGCTAGCTATTAGAAGTATTGTGAATCAGTCTCGGGCTAGTTTGTCAGTTGGGTGACCTTTGGAGCTCATTCATATATTCAGTAATCTCTTGGGAAAAGATACTGCATTCCAGCTTGAGAATTCTGTTCTTGAAGACCTTTAGTTAGTAGTTCTTTTGGGAAACTCCTTTCTAAAATATGGTCAGTTTAAAAAGATATCCCTCTGTTTTAACATTCTGCCCATTTCTATCTCCAGCACAGTACACCCATGTATACGTCTTAAACATGAGGCCCTGCTTCTAAAACAGAATCATGTGGCACACTTGGCTGCCTAGGATGTTGTTATTCTCTTCTCTTAGTTCACTGAGGAGGAAATAGGGAACTTCTGAGACATAATTAAATTTACATAATAAATCAGAAGAAATGCTATAGAATATATTTTAGGCTTAAGAACATGTGTCTCTCTTGACAGAAGGTGATCTCCAGACTCTGCTTCAGAATTAATCCAAGAGATGTGTTTCTACAGCAGTAAGTGAAATCTTGTCACGCTCTTTCATAAACACCCAAATAAACGCCTCAGTCCTATATATTAATCGCAACACATTCAATTGTTAGAACTGTATCAATCAATTTCTAACTTATAAATTTATTTCAGATGTACTGGCTATGAAGTGGAGGCAAATGAATGGTTAATAAACCTAATCTCTACATCTAGGACTGCTTAATTACTATTTAAACTATATCCTCATACCTGTGATTAAATATGTAGCAATCACCCATATACACCGACAAAGTGACACACTCCTAATTTACATCACAAAATCTCTTTATTCTTTATTAATCAAATAAAATTATTTCTATTTGCTATCAATTGAATATGCCATGACAGTCTGGAATACCAAGCTTAATTTGAATCATGGAAAATTCCTTCATCTACCTTGTGTTATAATATATGTCATTATTATCTTAACCAGAACCTTTTAAGTATCCTTTAGGCAGTCTAATGTCCTGTATTTGTATCTTGTTAGTGGATTCAGATCCATCTCCTAAAATATATGTCTTGTTAACTAGTTGACAACAAAATTCCAGAATTACATGTATATGTATGGGCTTGGCTCTGCTCCCTACCACAGTCTTTCTCTCTGTCTCTGTCTCTCTGTCTCTGTCTCTGTCTCTCTCTCGCTCTCTCTCAGTTATTAGACAATTCCATGCTTAACTATATGAAACTTGGAGATTTTCATTCCCATCTCACTAGAACCCTTATACTTGCAAAACAAACAAACAAAAACTGCTTCAACTTTCATGTCATTTTTTCTTTGTTTCTTTTTGAAATTATTTTCCAATCAAGTTTATTACATTGCTTACATGAGGTTATTTACTGGAATGTGGGAAACTTAGCAGAGACTCAGAGACTGTGTCACTACAGAAAATGGAACTTCATCCCTTTGAACATCCTCCCTCAGTGAGAGGTGAACCTTATGAGGATATCAAGCCTCATCTTGTATAGATAATCACAGCTGAAGTCAGTTCATCAGTGCAACACTTGTGTTGTATCCAGAAGGCAGCACTCTAGCTTTAATTTGCTGCCTAGTTCCATCTTAAATATTCACTACCAAATTTATCTCACCTTAGGCATCACATAGCTATGGATTCCATTTGCAATGACCTGTATTATAGTAAGGATCTCAGTCAGACAGAATACTGTTTGTCCTTAAATATTGCTTCTTGAGTCAAAGCCTTTAAGATAAAATGAATAAACCAAACTTGAACATGCTAACAAAGAAAGGTAAAGGCCATAAAATATATATGAATGATCTCAAAGTTATCTTATAATTTATAAGGATTATAATTCATTTCTAATTAACAAATAAGAGATAGAAGATATTGACAATTTTCTCAGTATGCTGAAAGGTAAAATGATGTCATTGGAGGTCAGAGTAAAACACTGGTAAAAGGAAACATATTTATACACAAAACAAAATAAAGTATCACATAGATACAAGACGATTTAAATTTTGGATTATTTTAAATAACAAAAATAATTCACCTGTTTAAAATATTTTTGGTATTATTATAAGAACTTCTCAGCAATCCCAAATTTGGTGATTGCCAGGTTTCTTTTTTTGTTCAGTATAAAGGACATAGGAATCATAAGGAGTGCAGCCTACAGAAGGCATTTTAAGTAGGAGATTTTAATACATAAATTCCTTCTCTGATCCATAAGTCTGAGGAATCACAGCCTTTTAGGTTGGCATTAAACCCTGGGTTCTAATCACTCCATCCCATGTTATGTTAGAAGAAAAACAACATTAATGACTGCAATATGTGCAATATGAATCGCCTGTGCTAAGTGGTCCCCAGGGAGATAAGATTATAGTATACATGATCACTATCCATTATCCCTGCATCAGTACTGCAACACATAACATTTTATTTCATATGTAAAATCACATTATACCATATATTTTGCAGATATGGCAACCATCCCACTGTGTATGAATTAATACCAAAGATAAGATCATCTGACTGTTGGAAAACCAAAGATCATCAACAGTTCTATTAATGCTAAGAAAAACATTAAAGTTTGTGTATCAGTTGGATCACACTTGGAATCACAGCACTTGGATGATAGAGACAGGAAGACTAGGCATTAAAGATACTCTTCAAATACGTAATAAATTCCAGGAAAGCTTCTACAACATTAGACATTGCCTAAACAACAGCACAATGAATAGACAGACACAGGTGAAGCATAGTCATGAAGGGGCAAATAAATAAATAAATAAATAAATAAATAAATAAATAAATAAATGTATCTCCCCAGAATTTGTATTGTTCAACAATACAAATCTTTTACGAGTAGTAATTTTCAGTTTCGACCACATCCATTTTATAGAAAGGATCTGCTTGGAACATAAAATAGGTTCATTTGTAATGTAGTTGATGGATGAATTATGTCACATTTTCCCAACTGGTTCATATCCCATGATTCTTATAAATAATTTCCAAATTTTCCAAATGTTTCCTGTTTATTTATAATGTCATGTCTATTACTCAAAGTACTTAGTCTAATACTTCATTGTTGTTAGCCTCAATTTCATTATACATGAAATAAATGTTTTTATTCTTATGATTACAGAAGAGTATCAGTGTAATGCACTTAGAATAGTTCCCCAAACACAAGAAACATTCACCTTATATTACAATGGTTCAAACCTTAGTAGTTTTGTATCAATTCATACAAGTTTGCAATTCTCTCCTTTAAAATTTGGGTCACTCAGAGAGGATCCATTGCTAAGATGCAAACTACCTATAGGTTCCATCTCCAACCCATAGTGATATAAGTGAAGATTTCCAAATGGCAACTGCTATTGTTCATTAGTGGCCTTTCATATTTATTCTTATCAGAGAATAATCCTCTTCCACACTGAGCTGTTAAGGAATTTAAACATGTGAGGTCTGGTTAGATTATTCAATCTGACTCAACTGCACATAATAATCATATGCACAAATTTATGCCTTAAAGAGTTCAGCTTTGCATACCGTATTTCTGCCACATTTGCCACCAATTAAACAAAGCCCATTCTGGCATTCTTCCCAGATATAACTTCTACAGTCCCAGGTTTTTTAAAAAAAAATGTGTTCCTGTGAACCGCCTGACATTTTTAATAAGGGCAATTCCTCTTCACCTCAGTCTCATGATGGACACTTCCTTGAGTTGTCTTTCTATTGGCCCAAAGCCCCGCAAGGTTAAAAAAAGGTCCCTTTGCCATCCTAACCCCACTTTTCACCTCTGATTTGGGCACAGAAGGAAGTGTCTTACAATTTGATTCAAATTCAAATGCATTTCAAGCCATTATGGATGATTTACTTGAATCGGCTATGCCTTCAATTTTTCAACTTGGATCAAACCTTTTCTATTTTAACCTTTGAAACAACTTCTACATGTTCACTTATATATAGCCTAAAATTACAAGAAATATTCTTTTGTTATGGGTCATAATTTTAGCCAAATTAAGACCTATGTAAGTTTACATTAGTAGAGTTAAAATATCCCAGTTATTTTAAGGGAACACGTCTGAGAACTTTTCAAGAAATTTTTGTTTTATTGAGATTTTTGTTTCCCAAGAGATATTTGGTGATGTTTTATGAGTTAAATGTCTAAAGAAGGACTCTAACATTGGTACATGATGACAACCATCATGACATTAGAACTATTGTTCTTATACTAATATAAAGGTGCATCAGACGCTTGATGCATCCTCTATTTTCCAAAACTCTACCATGTACATTGTACTCTAAAACCACATTTTTATGACTTTATCACAAGCATATATATGTGTGTATATGTGTGTGTGTTGTGTGTGTGTGTGTGTGTGTGTATGGGTGTGTATAGTTATGTATACTAGAAGAAAGGCAAAAAAACAAATAAAAATGTGGGATGAATTAATCAGACAGAAATCTTGCTGCTAGCTTGAACCTACAGAAAACTAAGGAAATGAAGCACAAACCCCAATTACTACAACGTCTGTCATGAATGAGCTTTAAATTTAAATCAACCTTGATTTTAAGCACCTGTCCCTTAATGTATAACATACAAAGCAAATGATCTGTTGCAGATGACCACTTAGAATGCTCAGACAGTATGTATGTGGAGCGTATGTGCCAAGCGTGGAATAAAGAACAACCAGGAAAAGTACTAAGGGACACCTAGAATCTCTGGTTTTTATGTAACCTCACGTTTGCATTGAAATTGCAGCAGGATACATTTTAAATAAAATACATTGTTTAAGCTGTATCTTTCTTCCTTTAAATTAATGACATAAAAAAACATGCTTCATGCTTAAGTCTTCATTTTGAGTTTCCTATTTCAGGTTCAGAAGAATACTAGTTTTAGAATTACCCTCTATAGCTCATGTACATGGATAACTAGAAGTGCTTCATGGATGTGTAATGCTGTAAAACTGTTTGAAATCAAAGGAATTTGGTTTGGACTATTTATATTTCTAATCAAATCACTAACTTTGATCTTGCTGAGACTAATTTTATTTGGTAACCTTGAAAAGGATCATTTAGAATAGCTTATCTGTATCATGTAGTCATGAGTTACCACTACATTATAAGTCAATTCAAATTTTAGATTCACGTTTTAATGGGAAACTTTCAGCATAAAAGCTACAGCACTCAAATTATTACATTGAATACCAAATTATTTTATTACCATATTCATTTCAATAAATTATCTTAGTTTTTTGACCCAAATCATTTTCAATTAATCTCCCATCAGAGCAATCATATATGTTTTGCATTACAGTATTTGAAGATTTGCCACTACATTCTCCTGTTCCATTACATTTTTATTATCTTTACATTTTATCTTTCTTTTGAAATGTCATACATACAACAGAACAAATTCAAGAAGTTGAAGACGTCAAGCACTATAGATATAAAATTGTCTCCAAGGAAATAGCATCTTCCAGACACAACAGGACATGAAACACAGGACACATATGAACTCAAGAAGACTGTGACAGCACATAGAAGAACTACACATGTTTAAAACAGATACAACCCAGCCTCGAGTAGTGGAAGTAGACACAATGTCCTGCACACAAATCAAGAAGCTATTTGGAGTTGACGCCTGCAGGCAATGAAAACGTCAGATTTCTCAAGTGTAGTGACTCAGTTCAGGGCTAACCCTATGCCCAGTAGTACATAGGGTTCTACAAGACAGATTCCCTGTTTTCATTTCGACTTTGGTATGCTTTTTTTGTTGTTGTTGTTTCTTATTTTCACGTGTTTTGGCTATCACTTTTTTGTTTGAGATTGAGAGAGAGAGCGAACATGAAGTTGGGCAGGTAGGGAGGTGTTAACACCTGAAGATTGGGGAATGGGAAAGATAATCATTTAAATACTGTATATGAAGATTCAAGTACATGTATAGTATATGTAAGTATAAAATGTCTAATTCACTGAAAGATTTCCTAAAATATCAAATAATTCAAAGTAATAAACAATACTGCATTTGTCTGACACCCTGTGTCTTCTGTAAGCAATTAAGTAATTTCACACTTAGAGGAAGAAGCATCATGGACATGTTTTGACATTGTACAATAGATACAATTTTCTGCTACATATTGTTTACACTTTTTACAGTGTTTAATAGTATTCTAGTTCCCAATTGTATTCAGATGTTCTTACCAAGTTTCAATACTCAGATTTGTCCAAAAGTGTTCAATGTCATGAACAGGACCAAATGAATGATGTCTGTACAGAAAAATTTGAGATGAAATAGAAATTTAAGGTGGAAATTTTAGTCATTCGCGATATTACTCAAAGTTCATTTCATGTTAAAAATCCTGGTCAAAGTTAAGATTAATAAAATTGTCCAGTAAAAGTAAGAATACAAATTTTAGATCTGAAAACAAAATACCATACAATAACTATTTAACTAATATTATACATATTGTAATTTTTGTAAGACTCTAAAAATTTAATATATTACAGGGATTCATACAAACACATGATATTGATTCATGTTTATTTGTATTAGGAACTCTAAATGTGCTTGGATTTTATCCAAAAATGTTTTAACATCAGTTTGTTAAAGACATTAAAAATAGCTAACAGAGAAAGGAAAGCCAATCCATCAAACTGAGACAGGTAAATGAAATACACAAGCACAATAACAAATCATAGTCACATCTCTTACCATTACAAAGAAGAACTCAATGTGGATTAAGTGGAGTGGGAGGCTGCTTCTTGGTTCCCAGCTGTCTGACTAGCTTAGACCCGAAATAATCACACAGAAACTGTATTTATTAAATCACCTCTTGTCCCATTAGCTCTAGCTTCTTATTGGCTAACTCTTATACATTAATATAACCCAATTCTATTAGTCTGTGTATTGCCACGTGGCTGTGGCTTACGGAATAAATTTCCTTCTGTCTGTCTCCAGTGAGGCTACATAGCTTCTCCCTGACTCTGACCTTCTTTCTCCCATAATTCAGTTCCAGCTTCCCTGAGTACATAAGTTCTGCCCTGCTATAATTCCAAAGTATTTTCTTTATTCATTAATGGTAATCCCAGCATACAGAGAGAAATCCCACATCATATTAAGGATATAAGCAGAAGATGTATATAATGCAGAAGAAGACTATGAAATTTCTAGAAGAATGCATATAGGAAGGGAGCTCTATATAATTCTCAATTATTTGAGAAGTCTGACAAAAAAGCATTAGGTGCATTCAAACATACTACTGGCAATTTTTAATGGAATACAATCAAAATTAGAATGTATTATCATATTATCTCAATTGAAATGACTATTAATTGTAAGGGTGGAAATGAGTGATATTAACAAGGCTATAAAGAAATGGAGCAACTATAAGTTGTTGATAGGTTTATCCATATAAGATAGCTAATAATATTTAGGATTCTATAAGAACTGAAAATAGTGTCTATCTGATTTAGTAATAGTTTTCCTGAACTGGAAAAAAAACAACATTGAGAAAATGTCTACACTGTAATTTTTATAGTAGCATTATTTACAATAGGCAAGATATGGAATGACATATATATCCAACAATAGTGTAATGTTTTAAACTATGGAATATATATGGTATGGGAAAATTCTGTATTCTTTCAGTTATATTTTAAATAAATGCTCTTTGGCCAGTAGCCAGGCAGAAAGTATAGGTGGGACAAAGACAGGAAGTAGAGGTGGAGCAATGAGAACAGAATTCTAGGAAGAGGAAAGACCATCTCTCCCCAGTCCTGTCCAGACACCAAAAAAGGAAGCTGTGACCTGCCCTGCTAAAAAAGGTAGTGAGCCATGTGGTTAACATATACTAGAATAATGGGCTAATATAAGTTATAAGACCTAATACGAAGCCTGAGCTAATGGGCCAATCAGTTATAACTTATAGAGACCCCTGTGTGATTTTCTATGGGACTAAACAACTGTGGGACCTGATGGGAGGACAGAAACCACCAATAAGCATGCCCACATATGTTACATATATTTGAAATATTACTCATCCATAGAAAGATGAGATCCTATAGTATTCATGACATATAAGGTCTAGAGATATTATCAAAATAAGGATAAGTGACTTTCACAAGCATAAATGTCATGACTTCACTCATATATGGATTATAAATGTTGGGCACATGGAATTGGTGATTAGAGTACATATATATTCCTACTGATATATGCAATAAATATTTGTGCATGTGTGTAACAATAAACAATGAAAAAGAGGTTATCAACTTGGAAGTAAACATAGAAAAGTAAGTAAACTGTGAGGGAGTATAGGATACTTCTGAGGTGCTGGAGGAGGAAAGGGAGGAGGAAAAGTCTTGTTATATACGTATTTTATATGTATATATTTCACATATATATTTCCCATGCACATATTTAATATATATTACATACATATGTAGAAAATACTAAAGCATAAACACTGTGGAAATATTCTCACATATTTTTGAGTTTTAATTTTTAAATAATATGAATAATTATGACTGATTGTTGAAGTTATTTTGCAGCATGATCTAAATGCAAATTAAAGACGTATCTGTGACTTTTATTAATCTGCTATTGATATGAAACTGAACTAGATGCCTGTAACTTGTCATTGCTAAAGTATCTTCTTTTAAGGATCACAAACAGAACTTTGAAATAGAGTTCATTTAAAGGACAATCCAATCATTTATTTAATGCTTGAAAGTATGATATTAATTATCATATCATCTACCTCATTAATTTTAGAGCCATTTATACATCAAAGATCATAGGCTTGATCAAAACCCCTTGTTATATTATGTAACTTATTTATTATGCTAGTTTTCTGTGACTTTTTAAACTTTTCACAAACTTAGTGACCTAAGATATACCTGTTATGTCATAGTTTGCTTACTTAGCCGTTCAGTTACGTTCTTGGTCAAAACTTCACAAAGTTGCTACAAGTAAATGTGGCAGGAATATGACGTCACCTGAGGAGATTAAGCTTCCAAATTCACACATCAAATGCCACAATTTATACCTTGAAGTGCTATTGAAGCTTCTGGCTCCAAAGGGGCAATATGAGAGCACATAAAAGTGACCCCAAAACACTGGGTATTTCTTCCTATTTATAACAACTTGCAAATAAAAATTTAGTTTCCTCCAAAGGCGTTGCACTGTGAAAATCAACTTCTCTTTAGTGTCAGCTGCATGCCCAGCAGCAAATGTCCAACAGAATATAAGCATGATAGCATATTTGAGGTTTCCTGTCATTCAATGCTGTGTCGGGGCTCCTTCTTTTTTTTATCATTGTTTTTCAGTTTCATTTGATTTACATTTTTTCTTTTTTTTATTTAGCCTTCAGTTGTTGTTTTCAGTTAAATTTACTCTTACAAATTTACCAGTAAAGACCTGGGAGTCAAACCTACTAGCTCAGAGAGAGTAAGGAAAAAACTAATGGACTTTCTTCCTTTACTTGTGTCTCATAAAAGAGAACATCCTTTAGTTGTCCCAAACCGAAAATGACTGCCACACTCAAAATACCTCCATACTACTTTCTTTTTAAAATCTAATTTCTTTAAAATGATCTTTTCTCATTTTACATACCTAACCCTGAAGAAGGACGATTAAAAGAAATCCCACACTAGCTCGGAATCGAGAAATAGACATTTATTTGGTGGTAGAGTCACAAATCAGAATCCTCTGCTGAAACGTAGATCAGAAACCGAATTCCACAGCCAGAAAAGAGGCCTGATGCATGCTCTGCATCTGCATAAATAGTATAAGAGGCCACGCCCCAGGCGGCGCGTTAACTGGCTGTAAGATTTCCTACATCACAACCCAGTTCCCAATCCTTCCCTTCCTCCCGCTTCCACCTTTCCTACACCTCATCTGCCCTGCTCCTGCCCATCTGCTCCTCAGAGAGGGTAAAGATTCCAATGAGGAGTCAACAAAGTCTGGCATATCACTTTGAGGCAGGATCAAGGCCCTCCCCCTTATATTTAGGCTGAGCAAGGTATCCCTCCAATAAGAATGGGTTCCAAAATGCCAGTTCTAGTACTTGGGATAAATCCTGGTCCCACTGCCAGTGGCCCCAAAGACTACCAAAGCCACATAACTGTCACCCACATTTGGAAAGCCTAATTTAATTAATGCAGGTTCCAGTGCTATCAGTCCAGAGTCAGTGAGCTCCCACTAGCTCAGGTCAGCTGTTTCTGTGTGTATCCCCATCATGCCTTTCACACCATTGCTCATATTATTGCTCTACCCTCTCTTCAACTAGTGTCTGGAAGTTCGGTCCAGTGCTTAGCTGTAGATCTCTGAATCTGCTTTCATCAGTTGCTGGATAAGGGTTCTATGGTGAAAATTAAGGTAGTCATCAATCTGATTACAGTTAAGACACTCTCTCCACTATTGCTTAGGGTCTTAATAGGGGCCAATTTTTGTGGATTCTTGGGAAATTCCCTGGTGCAAGGTTTCACACTAGCCCTATAATGACTACCTCAGTCAAGATTATCTCTTTCCTTGCTCTCCCTCTCTGTCCTTCCCCCATCTTGACCATCCCATTCCTTCATGTTCCCTTCCTCTCTCTGCTTCCCTTTTTCCTTTCTCCTTTGCCCTCCTTCTCTCTGCCCCAGGCTTTCAGTTTTCTCAGTTCTTATCTATTCCTTCTTCCCAGGAGGGGGTCCATGTATGTATCTCTTCTGTTTCTCCTTGTTACCTAGCTTTGGTGGGGTCGTGGAATATAGCCTGGTTAGCCTTTGTTTTATTTCTAATATCCACTAAATGGTTACTGTAAAGTGTGTTTGTCTTTCTGGGTCTGGGTTACCTCATTTAGGATGGTTTTTGTTTTTTTTCTAGTTCCATCCATTAGCATGCAACTTTCAAATGACATCGTTTTTTACTTCTTTGAAGTACTCCATTGTATAAATTGTTTATCCATATTCAGGACCCCTCCTCTGACTCTCCCTACTTTCTGTCCACTAGTTACTGGCTCTGCCTTCTGTCGCAAGGTGGATTTTATTTAATTAATACAGCCTTGCGGTTCACAGTGTGATTAAATATCCTGCAATGTTCAATACTTTGCATATATATTAAGGGTTGCAGTTTTGTGTTTTTATGATATTTTGAGTGTGTGAACCCATGCATCTGTTTCTTCTGTCTTCTCTAGGGCTCTTTCCTTTGTTTCTTTTGTACACATTTTTTCTTTTTAAATTAAAATAGATTTTTCTCTCAGACAATATATCCTGACCAGTTTCCACTCCCTATACTCCTCCTAGTCACCCCCCATCTAATTCCTCTCCAGAATAGAGCAGGCCTCCAAGAGACAGGAGTCAAATAGAAAAAACCAAGATAATGTAAGACAAGGCAAAATCCCTCATGTTAAAGCTAGACAAGGCAACCCAATATAAGAAACAATGTTTCAGGAACAGGAAAAAGTCATAGAAACAACTGCTATTGTTACGAGTACCACATAACACCAAACTAACTTCTATAGCATTTACATAGAAGACCTGGTGCAGACCCATGTAGGCCTGGTACTTGATCCTTCGGCCTCTGTCATGTGAGCCTTGCTTAGTTTACTTGATAGGTAATATTCTCCTGCTGTCCTCCTTCCCCTATTACTTCTACAATCTTCCATCACCATCTTCCTTGGGTGTTCCCTGATAGAGGGAGCTACCTGAGGGTGACCCAATTTAGACTCTACTCATGTGTGGATATTTACATAGGAAGTTCCTCTGTTGATACCTGGAAAAAGCACTGATCTATGAGTATAGCAGAATATCATTAGTCATCCTTTCATTGACTTCTTTCTAGTCCTATTTGGATCAACCCAAGATCTGTGGGATATACAATCTCCTGGTTCCTAGCCATCCTGACAGTATAGAACTAGGGTTCCCTCTTATCACGGGAACCTCAAGTTACCAAATATTGGTTTACCACAACCACAAGTACTATGTCACCATTGCCTCAGCACATCTTGCAGAAAGGACATAGTGTACGTCGAGAGGTGTTTTTTTTTAATGTGTTTTTGTCTTATTCTCTTTTTTCTTTTTTGTTGATATTTATTGAGCTCTCTATTTTTTTTTCTTCTCTCCCTGCCTCTCCTCTCCCCTTCAACCCTCTCCCAAGGTCCCCATGCTCCCAATTTACTCAGGAGATCTTGTCTTTTTCCACTTCCCACGTAGATTAGATCTATGTACATCTCTCTTAGGGTCCTCATTTTTGTCTAGGTTCTCTGGGATTGTGATTTTTGGGCTGGTTTTCTTTGCTTTATGTTTAAAAACCACTTATGAGTGAGTACATGTGATAATTGTCTTTCTGGGTCTGGGTTACCTCACTCAAAATGATGTTTTCTAGCTCCATCCATTTGCCTGCAAAATTCAAGATGTCTTTATTTTCTGCTGTGTAGTAGTCCATTGTGTTAAGAGTTTTATAGCAGGGTTGGTGTCCAGGTTTCTCTTGCTGCAGCCTGAAGAGTAAATACGTCCCTGAGCCAACGACAGGAGAATATGAGAATGGAAGCTCCAAATCCACCCAGCTAAACCTATGTGTTTGTTGTCCTCAGCTATGGAGCCTCACTGTCAGTTTTCAGAGAGTGACCTTCTGTCCTAGAATCAGCTTGTGCTGTTTAGGAATCTCCATGGAACTCCCTTGCACAACAATCTAAAGGAATTCAGCACATTCCACTGCTGGAAGTCTTGCCTGGCTACGAAAGATGGCCGGTTCAGATTCTGTATCCTACATTAGTAGAAGTATTCACTAGTGTCAGCCATCCTCATAGATTCCAGGAATTATCCACTGTACTATCTTTGTATGCTATAGTAGCATTTCATTTGTGTTTTAATAAATAAAACTTGCCTGAAGATCAGAGAGTAAAACAGCGCTACTGGTCAACATTATAGACCAGGTAGTGGTAACACACACCTTTAATCCCGATAGCCACACTAGTTGCCATAGAAACCAGGTGGTGAACGCTTTATTCCCAGTGGTCCAGACCTTTAATCCCAGAATGAGAGCAGATTATTAAACTGGTGGAAACAACTCTCAAACATAGATTAATTCTGAGATTCATGGAGGCAGGGTCATGATTTCAGACTTAGGTCAAGGTAAAAGCCATTGGCTGGCTGTTTTGTTTTTCATATCTTCAGTTTGACCCTCAATATCTGTCCCTAAATTTTGATTAATCATGCTTCACTACACATCTCCCAAATGCTTTACAATTCCAGCTCTTTAACCCTGCATTCTTTTTCTCCCCATATCATTCCTGATCACATTCCCATCTGACCTCAGTCTACCAGAAAATTACTCTATTTTCCCTTGCCAATGAGACCCACATGTCCCCCTAGAGTTCTCCTCTTTACCTAATATCTCTGGGTCTATGCATTGTAGCTTTATTATTTAACAACTAATATCCACTTATAAATGAACACATGTCAGATTTATTTTTGCAGGTCTTGGTTACCTCAGTCAGTATAATATTTTTTTCTAGTTGCATCTGTTTGTCTGTAAATTTCTTGATGTCATTTATTTCAAAAGCTGAGTGATACTCCGTTATATAATGAAAATGTGGCATTCCATTTTACATAATGGAAGTACATTTAGGTTGTTTCTAGTTTTGGGCTATTTTTAAAAAGGCTGCAGAGACCATGTGTCCTTGTGGTCAATTGGAACATCCTTTGGGAATATGTCCAAGAATGGTATAGGTGGATTGAGGCAGGTTGGTTCCCAATTTTATGAACAACTGCCATATTGATTTCCATAGTGATTGTACAAGTTTGTACTCTCTCCACCAACTGAGGAGGGTTTCCCTTATTTCATATCCTTGCCAATGTGAGCTGTCACTTATATTATTGACCTTAGCCATGTTGACAAGTATAAAATGGAATCTTAAAGTAGTTTTGATTTGCACATCCCCGATGGGTAAGGATGTTGTGTTTCTCAACCACTTACAACTCCTCTGTTGAGAATTCTCTGTTTAGATCTCTACCCCATTATTTAATTGCATTATTTGGTTTTCCAATATTTTGTCCATATGTGTTAGTTTTCATTAATCTTATTGGATCTGATTTTATGATGTTTTATTTTTGTTATTAATGCATATAAGCCTGTTTGTTTTCTAATGAGAGGTGGAGCATGAACTAATGCAGATGAGAGAGGAAGGGGAAGAACTGGCAGGAGTAGAGGCCCAGGAAATCATAATGAGTATATAATATGGGAGGAAAATTTCTATTTCATTAAGAGAGCAAAAAAGAAGTCTTTAATTGTTTTTGTCATTCTGTAAAATCCCAAAATTATTTATAAAACATAAGTTTTAGTGTTTTTGATAAAGTAACACTCTCCTCAGTTGGTTTTGAGTAAATTGGCATGTTCTCCATTGTTACATTGCTCTTAACCATTAAAATTAAGTGTCAAATAAAACACACCAACAAAATCTAACCTGATCACTCCAAAATGTAGAGGTATCTGCCTTGTTGAAGTCCACTGGATGTGAAAATATGTAGTTGTTTTCCCAGAAACTACAAAGTCCAAGTCAATGCTGCTTATTTCTGTAGCATCCATGACCATATGAACCATTTGCCTGAAATCATATCTCTATTTGTCTTTGTTTCTTAGAGATAATATATTTTCACCATATCTCTTTTCCTGAAGAAATCCATCCCATGTAACAATTTGTCACTTTCTGTATAACATAGTTTTTGGCTTTGTTAATTACAATGGGACAGTTAGTAAAGAAACATAACACAGAGGTACCAGAAATTAGAGGAGATTCACCTTATTATCTTTGCCATATTCATTTGATCCAAAGGAAGTGATGTGATAGCTTTACAAATATTTCATTCATGATACTTACCAGCACAGAACTGACACTAATTCAATGACACCAAATATGTTATAGTTTATCAATAATGGTATGGAATAATTAAGGTTAACATCATACTTAAGGACAGCTAAATTCCCATAATATTACTAGTCCCATTTTCTACTGGTGAACTGTAAAGTCTAGAAGAGTAAAAATATATATAATAGTATCTATTTGAGTGTTTAAGGTTTAAATGTAGAAACTAATAAGCAATATGGAGGAAAGTTCTATTTTAATCAATTCATGTTGTAAGATATAAACTTCACAGCAATGCAATATATTCATGAAAATTAAAAGCTGTATCAATGAACTATAATTATATACAATGTAAACTAATAATAAATATCAGAAATAAATATATCACAATTATGATGAATATTTATATAAATATAAAGAAGAAACAAAAACTAGCATTTGCTGCAACAGAGAGTTGCTTCATTTAAAAGACTGAAAATTTCCATTCTAAAAACTCTTATATCCTCCTTTAATAGTAAACCACAAAAGAACAAAATCTCTATAAACACTGAAACAAAGAGGGATTAACATAAGATGAAAGATATATTTAGTCTTCCTAGATGTTTTAAATAATCTCTGAAGGCAGTTTACTTTATTCTAAAGCATCCTATTGGGGTTTAGATAATGATATGGACTTTTAAGGATGACATGCTGAGTTATTAAATTAGTCTCTAAATTAAATCTTGAATCTAACTTTGTTT
This sequence comes from Ondatra zibethicus, assembly GCA_004026605.1. Classification (NCBI taxonomy): domain Eukaryota; kingdom Metazoa; phylum Chordata; class Mammalia; order Rodentia; family Cricetidae; genus Ondatra; species Ondatra zibethicus. The sequence goes on along the minus strand of PVIU01009516.1, from coordinate 31,340 downwards.
GACTTTGCCACTACATAAATCCATCAGTGTCAGAAATATATTCAAGTATTATTAATAGAATATAATATTTAAGATTATGAAAAAAGTATTCATGGAATTTGACCCTCTCATATTTTTAGAATTTTGCATTTATTAATAACTGATAATATAAAACTAAGTTGTTACCTATGTGAGTGATACCACTCAAAATTATGTTTAATTATCTTAAAAAGTAAAAACCCTTCATGGGTTATATTAGTTATTGCCTAAATCACTGGAAGGCATAATTGTCATGGATGTATCCATTCTTTTCTGTTTGATATAAAATTTAAGTTTATAAGTAATTCACCACTCTGCAAATTTCATGTTTTTACACCACTTGTTAGAGACTTTTAGGTTTATTTTATTTTAGTACTTCAATTAACATACTCAGGCAGTGTTTACTGAGAGTTCATTGCAGAAACCCATATGTAGTTTATATTTTTAATATAAGACAAAAGTTGTGATCTTTACCCACATACAAAGTAGTTATATAATGAAGATCTGTACTCTTTGCATGTGTCAAAAGCAGAAATTATAAAGACTTGTAAAATCACAAGGTGAGAACCCAGTCAATCTAGATGCACAAAGATAATACATGCACATTCACACCAGAGCAAAGGATTAGCTCCCAAGGTCCAGTCGAAGAGCAGAAGGTGGGAGAAGATGAGCAATGAAGTTAGGACCATGAGGGGCTGGACTACCCACTGAGACAGTGTGCCTGATCTAATGGGAGCTCACCAAATCCAGCTGGACCAGGACTGAATGAGCATATGATCAAACTGGACTCTCTGAATGTGGCTGTCAATGAGGGCAGAATGAGAAGCCATCAACAATGACACTAAGACCTATCTCCTCTGCATGTATTATCTTTTTGGGAACCTAGTCGATTTGGATGCACACCTTCCTAGGATGGGATAGAGGGGGGGAGGGCCTTGGACTTCCCACAGGGCTGGGCACCATGCCCTCTTTTAAGGAAGCAGCGGGGGGTGGGGAGAGGGAAGGGACTGGGAGAAGGGGAGGAAATGTAATTCTTTTTTTTTAATGGAAAAATAAAAGAATATGGGGGAAAAATAATAAATAAATAAAACTTAAAAAAAATTTCAAATTTCCTATATGATGCCAGAAATTACTAATTTAAAAGTTGAACAGTGAGATGGCTCAGAGGTTAACAGCACTGATTGCTCTCCAGAGGTCCTAAGTTTAATTCCAAGCAACTACATGGTAGTTCACAACCGTGTATAATGAGATCGGATGCTGCCTTTTGGTGTACAGGCATACATGCAGGAAGAACATTGTACATATAATAATTAAAAGTTGAACAGCAATGTTTCAGTCAATATTAAATATGTACTAATTCATATAGAACAAGAGCTACAACACTGTATTGTTGCACTTTTAATTTATAGTCACATTAAAATAGTTGAATGAGAAATAGTTTTGCAAAGGGAACAAAAAACATTTCATTAAGAATAATTTCAATTATAAAGTATTGCTATTTAGAAAGACCTCTGTGATGTGTTTAAAACAAACCAAGACAAACAATTGTTATGTGAGACTAAAAATAATGATGCATAGAATTACAATAAGGCCATTTCCAAATAGATTACATGAGGTTAAAATTTTGTTTGTTTTTCTAGGCAGGATTTCTTTGTGTAACAGTTCTGGCTGTCCTGGAACTCACTATGGAGACCAAGCTGGCCTCAAACTTACTGAGATCTGCTTGCCTCTGCCTCCCAAGTGCTGGGATTAAAAGCATGAGCCACCACCACCCAGCAAGGTTGAATATTTTAATATAAATTTTCAAATAAGCTTTCCAGGTGCTGAGATGTTAAAATTTATCCAAATACATTTGAACTCGAGTGAATAATCTAATTGAGGTTCATTCAGTTTTGTGTTCACATTCTGATCAAAACATTCTGATAGATTTCTCTCTTTGTTTTGGTTTCTTTATCAATATGAAAATAAATATATAGCTGATGTGAGTATTTTTAAAGTAAATGGCCATATAACACACTACTACTATTAAATAATACTTAACATATAAACAGAGCAACATATTTAAAACTTAACTTTAGTTAATGTTTGTTTTCTTAAATAATGAAGAATGTGATTTAATTTCTGGATAAATTCACTGTATATTTACCTAAAAGTTACATTTCCTAAAAATCATTCTCACTGAAATGGTATTACATGGGTTCTTATATTTGCTATTCTTACCTTTCACAGTATCAGATGATCCAATATCACCAACAAAACTGAAAATAACTTGAGATATTTTAGTGCATAATATTTAGCTTCAAGACTTATGTGTTCATTTTCATGTGAGTCAGTATTTAGAAACTTTCCTAATTGACTAGCATTTTACTGAAAAATATTTATCAAAGTTAATTTTTGTTCATGTTATATCCTGGAGTTTCAATAGTAAAGTCATATAATGACTTTTTCCAGGACTTATTATTCATAATAAAAGCCACACATACACAGTAATTAGAATATTATGAATAAAATTCTACTGAGATTAAGTATGAAAAAATAAAATACATTATTTGGTGGAAAGTAGTTAGACTGAATAATGTTTTGTAGTGAGCATTATTCTTTTATTTTACTTTTTTAATGTTTGGAAAGAAGTGTGATCTAATTGTAATAATATAAGAAAAATGACTTTCTACATTTAAATTTACAAATATTATATTCTGATAAAGTCTTCAGTGAGAAACATTTAAACATATGCAAAACTCAAAAAAAGTTAAGTTTGTGGAAGAAGAAATGATAGTCCAGGTATAAAATTCTATAAAACTCCAAATAAACAGGATCAGACTTTAAACTATCTATTATATATTCTAATTTGAATAGTAAAGACACAGACTAAAGAAAGGCCATTAAAATCTATAAGAGAGAAAAGTCAAAGAAAGCACTTACCAAGGCAGAGGTATCAGAATAAAACCTGACCATTCAAGTGAAACTTTCAAGACTAGAAAGAACTAAAAAGATGTATCCCAAGTTCTAGCAAAATTATTTATTCAGACTTTTATGCACATTAAAGCAATCCATTGGATTAAAAGATATATACACATTTTCCATCATTAGAACAGATAGATGAGTATTAAATGAATATAAAATCTAACTGATGAATATTGAAGCAGCTCTGCAGAAGATACTGGATAGAGTACTCAAGTTTGAAGACAAGGACACATACTGAAGAGATCACTGAGAATACATACAGAATAACAGGATAGCAAATCAAAAGATATCTAACAAAACACCATAAACCCCAAATGATATGACTTAACCAGTCTCTCCATAATTACTCTAAATATTAATAGCTATTTTCATTAAAAGGTGAGAAATGAACATGAATTTTAAAAGAGGATCCATCATTTTGCTGAATCCAAAACACACATTTGGGCATTTGAAGAGCTAGTACATGATGCTGGTGATGCTTTTAGGAGATCTTAAACCACACATTATACCTATGTTAGCAATTTGAAGAAAAGTTTTATGGACACATTGATCGAAAGTGGGACATCATCAAGGTAGATAGGTAGGTGGAATATGGCAGGACCATGGCTTGTCCCCACTGAAACAACATATACCTTCCGCTTTAACTGCCAAGGAGCCATTATTACATACTCAGAAATCTGACCTTTCTTATGACTTTCTCAATTTTTATTGTAATTTATGTGATGTTATGACGAACTTCCACCCAGTTAATCCAAGCATGGCTGAATAACATGGATACTTGTTGGCAAAACATGATTATAATAACTCTTCAGCATAGATCGAGAAAAATAACTTAAATAGTTTTGTGATTTGAATAAGGAGTATATAACTTTGTGTGATTTTGCATTATATGGTAGAACTCCTGACAACTAAGAGAATTATATGTCATAAAATTGGACAGGATTCTGTACTACAAATTTTCATGGCCTGTTCTGAAATTCAGGTCTATGGTTAAAATTAACATGAAATAGAATCTGTCACAGTGGAGAAAGACTCTCTAATATAATCAGTAGAAAATTATGAAAACATAATCACAAAATATACAGTCCAGGAATAACATGTGACAAAGCTGACAAGCAAGTAGAATCTAACATAACCCTTGTCTTTAAGACACTTCCTTCTAGAGAGATAAAAGCCCAGCAGCAGCAATGTCAACACCTCCCTTGAGCAATATCACTGTTTTGTGAGCCAGAAGAATGACATACATTGACTTGTTCACAGATACGTGAGACTGTAGGGGCTCTAGACAGAGGGAAAAATGACAGCATAAGAAGATTGTATATTTCAAGTGTAGAACAGAGGTAGAAAAGTTTAGAATATGTTTGCCCAGGCTTTTTCAGGGATAAAATTAAGTGGCAGAAACAGCATGACAGATTACTGGAAAATTAATAAGTGGAAAAAAACCTTTATCATTCTTTTGATTCAAGTTTAAAGATTGCACATATAATCTACTATGCATACATGATTTCAGAAAATCAAGCAATCATTCACTTATGGTGACTCAAAAGATGCATAATTGCATTTTTTAACAATTTAGAATAAGCTTCGGATGTTCACTTTTTTTCTCAAGTAACTGTACTGAGGTATTATGGTGATATAAAAAACAAACAAAAACTAGGAAACAACAGAACCAGAGAAAATATTTTATTGAGATTTTTAAACTAAATTGTTAGGAATATGTCCTAACACGAGCTCTCTGCTGACACAAAAATCCCTATCAAGCCAAATCACAACAAGCTAAATTAAAGCATATCCAGGATTTAGTGGGATTCCTGAGCTCTCGGGTGGCCCCAAGGGGAACAGGGAAGCCACCTGTATAACCCGGGGCGGGGGCAGAAGAGGGAAGACCATGAAGGGACTTTTGGGGAGCAGTTTAAATAGACTGGGGGAGTGGTACTGACCTTCTCAGGGGAGAGACAGAGTTTTGGAGGGCTGCTGTAACCCTCACCTGGGGGAGGGGTAAAGGTTTTGGCAGGTTGCCTTGACATTCCTCAGGGGAGGGGGTCAAGGTTTTGTGGGCACAGGAGGTTTAGTGCAATATTGTGCCATATGGCCATCCAAAGATGGAGGCCAGAGACCAGGACTTACATTCCAGACTCTATATGGGTGACAGGAAGCTGAGGTGATATTTTGACTAACATTTAGGTTCTCTTTCGAAAAAGGGGCATTGACTCAAGTCTGGCTACTTCTTGCGGGCATGGGGCGATGTGGAGAAGGTGAGAGCTGGGTGTTGGTGGGTCCACGCTCAGCAAGAAGTGTGGCTGGAAAGGCATCCTGTGTACTGTTATCCTGGAGATGCCAGGCATCTGTTCCTTCTGGGAGGTAAGAAGGCAGGTGTCCAGGAAAAAATATTATTATTGCCCATCTTGTTTGTATCACCAAAGATGAGCAGGTAGGGCCTTCATTGTGGCATCTTGGAAAACCAGAGGGTGGAAGGTCCTGTCTGCTAGACAGACCTAGTGTCCTGAGTAGGTACCCGCTTTAGCCTGTAGAGATGGTAATAGCATGGGTATCCCAGAAACTTGGCTGCCGAGGGGGTGGTGAGGATTACCATGTGAGGTCCTGTCCATGGAGGTTCGAGAGACCTAGGAGTTAGCAAAGGATATCTTGACCCAGTAAAGGTGCTTGGCAAATAGGTATTACTAAGAAAGGATGAGAGAATAATTGTCCTACAAGAATACAGGGCAATGACAAAGTTTTAAGTGGGGCGGAACAGGTCCCGTCAACCATCATAACTGAAATTGGTGAAGGGAACATAAGGAACGGGTGAAATGTTAGAACAGAATAGGTAGCTCCCATGTCCAAAAGAAAAGTAATGGACTTACCAGCTACTTGCAGCTGTATCCTAGGCTTAGATAGGGTTACAGGATATACCAAGTCTGGGCAGCTTCAATCCTCTGCAAGGCTGAGAAGTTTGAAGGCTGGCACAGTTTCACTTGCTAGTGTTGGTGAGGCCAGACCTCCCTGGCGAGGCATAGAAAACAAGCCTGCATGGGGGCATTGTGATTCCAGTTTCCAGGTTGCTGGCAGTTAAGTCATGGCCTCGTAGGGAGGTTTAGTGCAATATCATGCCATATGGCCATTTAGGCCACACTTGTAACAGCTTGTCTGTGAGGTTGACTTAGGCTGGGCTTCATCAGGTAGAGCCTTGTGGTTGGCCTCCCTTGTGCCCCCTCCCGTGGCCTTAGGGCGGCTGCTAAGGCCTGAGCCTGCAGATTAGCTGCTTGTTGTAGCCTTGTCTGTCGGGAAGACTCAGCTGTTTCTTCTCGGGCATTAAAAACTTTAAAGGCCATTTTCACCAATTTCTGTATAGGAGTTTAGGAGCACTCTCAGCCTTTCTTAACTTTTTTCTAGTATCTGGTGCTGACTGAGAAATAAAATGGGTAGCCAAGACCGTGGCTCCCACTGGGGAGGCTAGATCTAGCCTGGTATATTGGACTATGTTCTCTTGTAACCGATTTTACAAAGTGGCTGGATTTTTATCTGCTAGCTGTGTCATCTCTTGGAGTTTGTCAAAATTAAATACTTTTTCTGAGACCATTTTCATACCCTGAAGGAGAAAATGAACCATGATGTCTTGCCTCTGTTGACTACATTGGCCAGATTGGTAGTCCCAGCGTGGTTCTGTGGCTGGCACAATCACTTCTCCCACAGGGACCATACTGTCTACCAAATGATTCTGGTCTGCATATTGCCTAGATGCTACCTGGATTCTTTTTCACTCCTCAGGAGTAAGAGTAGAAGCTTAGATGATGTAATAGTCATGCCAGGATAGGTCATAGGCCTGGGACAAATAACGAAATTCTTTAATATAAGCAGTAGGATTCGTAAAAAAGGAACCTAGCCACTTTTCTATCTGAGAGAGATCTGGAAGAGAAAAGGGAACATGAACTTTCATAATGCCATTGACTCCCACCACTTCCCGGAGAGGACAGAGAAGGGCAGAGCTATGGTGGGATCTGGTATGAGAGGAGACTGGGGAGGATTGGGAGGGCCTAGCCCAGTGTGCAGAGGAGGTCCAAGGGTGGGAAGATGAGGTAGGAGGGCGAGGAAGGTGGGTAAGTTGGAAGATGACCTTGAACGTCTGGATTAGCAAGGGGGTAGGCGAGGATAGGGAAGGAGAGAAATGTGGAGAATGTTGCTCCACAGGAGGGGGTAGGTAGTGTGGGTTTGAGGGAGTGGGGGAGGGACCAGTGCCTCTAGATGCATGGTCCAGCTAAAATTGTTGGGGTCCCGATTTCCAAATGACCGGGAATTTCCAAAAGACACTGGCTCTTAAGGGAAGGGCAAGAGCATTGAGCCCCAAACCCATGAACATATGTAAGTTCTGTCCATTTGTCCCCACAGCAACAAAAATTTTCTAGGTCCTGAAGGATGGTAAGCTCAAGGCTTAGGGAAATTAACCATTCAGGACAGATTGTATCAGACAGCCCCAATTTATAAAGATTTTGTAAGAGGCATCACTCAGGAGCAACAGCAGATCTGACTTAAGACCTGCAAGTGCCCATTTTAAAGTCTATTACAGCACATCCACCAAAATAACTCTTAGGCCTAAATGGGGTTGTGAAAATTGAATGCTAGGTGTACCCAAAACAAACAAAATTCACCTCGGCTAGGTCCTCGGATTGGAATCTTAGTGCTGGGCTGCATCTTCCACAAGAGTTCTATAGTCAACAAAAGTAAATACGAATGGGTTCCCCAAAACCCTATAGCATAGACGGGAAAAAGGGACTCACCAAGACATAGCCACTGTAGTCTGGGAGCCAGTTTTAGCCTGGCATGGAGAGCTCTGGTTGTGGTCAAGGGTGCTTTTGATGTATGGCCGTAGGCCGTGGGGAAAAGGCTGCTTTATCTGGGTGGGACCTCAAGATGTTAGAAGTATTTCCTAACACAAGCTCTCTGCCAACGCAAAAATCTCAACCAAGCGAAATCACAAGTCAAATGAAAGGATATCCAAGTTTTAATGGGATTCCTGTACTCTCGGGTGGCCCTGGGGGGAACCGGGAAGCCGCCAGGGGGAAAGAGGGAAGACCACAAAGGGACTTTCTGGGGAGCAGTTCAAATAGACTGGGGGAGTGGTCCTGACCTCCTGGGGGAGGGGCCAAGCTTTGGCGGTCTGTCATGACCCTCATGGGTGGGGGGGGGGTCAAGGTTTTGGTGGACTGTCTTGACACTCCTCTGTTGGAGGGGTCAAAGTTTTGGTGGGCTGTCTTGACACTCCTCAGGGGAGGGGTCAAGGTTTGGTGGGAACAGGAGTGAGGCATCCAAAAATAGGGGCCAGAGACTGGGACTTACATAAACATCTCATTAAAGTAAACCCAAGGAAAGAATATAATAGACAATATAATTTGATGTGTGTGTGTGTATGTTTCTATGTACATACATACATGTACCAACAATTAATAGGAAAAGAGGCCATCAGTTTGAAGGAGAGTGGGAACAGGTATATAGCTTGGCTTGTAGAATAAAATAGAAAAATGATATATGTAACTGTAAGCTCAAAATAAAATAAAATAATGAGTAAAACATAAAAAGCTTTTAATTTTTATAGATACTTCAGTTTCTGATAATTGTAATGATTATTGTTGAATTTGCAACAAGTTATTAAATAATATTTTTCTACAATGAAATCATTAGGAAACAAAGGCTAAACTTTATGCATGCAATGGTAGCCTGAACTGCTCTTACATAATACTATTATTTAATCAATATATATATTCAAAATGTGATTCAGTATATGTTTCTACAGAGATTACTTATTATTTGCTTGTGGACAGAATAAAATAAGGCGTAGTATTTAGTAAAAATTTTCTGTTTTCATCAAAGAGTTCAGGTCAACTTCAGGCTGAACTTGAATTAATTTTTATTTTTAAGTTCTTAGATGAGGTAGTTTGACAGAAAAAAATTCAGTAACAGTCTATTATAAAGCTTACTTAGTAAAAAAAACACTATAAAAATTAAATTAAATAATAGAATAGAAAATAATCTAATTAAATTAATTGAATCATTCAGACAGTTCAGTAAAAATGTTGCTAGGAATTTGTAAGCATGTTGTCCTCATACTTTTTTTTGTTTCTCCACAAAGTTACCATTGAAATTTTATTTTCCAACATGGACTGAATATGTTATCCTAGATTAGGAAATTTGATCACCTAATCTTCACCTTGTGATGCCATATGTTTGAACTAAAGAACTATTTATGTCAAAAGACACTTGTAATGGAGTCAATGGTTCTATATATTTCAAAATTCAAACTATCTTTTTTTTTTAAGATTTCATGGACTCACAGCAGTCATGGTTATTTGGCTAAGTCCTAAACAAGATTAAGCCTGTGAACATTCTAACATTCTAGCATGGGAGGGTGAGGACTTCAAAAGTTCCATCCAAAAGTAAGAAGCTATAGATTTGGGACAGATGGATGAAAATGGATCTAGAATGAGCAAGGGAAAATGGAGAAAAATATAATCCAAATACATTTTATGCATTTATGATCTTCTTACAATGAGGACCCTAAGAAAGACATACATGATCTAATATACATGGGAAGTAGAAAAACACAAAATCTCTTGAGTAAATGGGGAGCATGGGGACCTTGGGGGAGGGTTGGAAGTGGAGGGGAGAGGCAGAGAGGGGAGCAGAGAAAAGTGTAGAGCTCAATAAAAGAAAAAAGAAAAGTTACACACAAAAATATGCATTTATAAAAATAAGACATATACTGGTAATTTCTCAAACCTTTAAACATATAAGAATTTATTGTGATACTCTGGTGTGACATTAGCCTGTGGTTTGGGGATCTCCAAAGTAACATTTTGGTCTACAAGTCAATTGAATGTAACCTAGTCCCAAGACTGGAAGCATTGCCTTTCTACAAAAGATGGCAAGTTGAGACTCCATAACCTTCACTACTAGGGGTCCTCACTAGAGTCACCCTCAGATTCTAGGAAGCTTCCATTGTACTAATTTTCCAGCCCATACTCCAAATGCTGCCAAATAAAGGCATCTCTCATGGCATTCTCTCCCTCCATCCCTTTTCCCACCCATCTGATCCCTCTACCCCCCCCATAAGATCTATTTTATTTTATTTTCCCCAGGAGATTCATGAATTCTTCCTAGAGTGCTCCTTTTTACCAAATGTCTCTGTGTCTGTGGATTATAGCATGGTTATCATTTACATGCTAATCTCCACTTATAAATGAATATATAGCATTTGTCTTTGTGGGTCTGGATTACCTCACTAAGGATGATTTTTTTTTAAAGTTGAATCCATTTGCCTGCAAATTTCTTGGTGTCATTTTTGTTAAACAGGGTAATATTAAATCTGAAATCCACACTTTTATGCATATACCAACATAAATTACTATAGACGAACTTTTTAAATCTAATTTCATACTGAATGGTGTACTGGAGGATGAAAAGGCTGATTTTTCTCCAGTTATACCTCATGGGGAATATAGTACATATTACAAAATGATTTAATTTAAATATTTCATATTTCATTTTTCCTACAGCTTATTAGTCCTTAAGGACTGCTCACTACATATTTTCTCATCATTTTGCTCTAAACATGGAAATCTTACATTATTTATTTTTATCAGTATCTGTCTGTGCTAGTTGAATATCAATAAATTTTTCTATCTAGCTCTCTTTCTCTATCTCTTTGTATCTGTCTCCCTCTATTTCTCCTTCCCTCTCCCTTTCCCATCCTCCCTCTTGTATGTTTGTGTGTGTGTATGTATGTGTCTGTGTTAACATTTAACTATTTTGGAAATAAAATATGTTAATTTTTTTCAGTAAACTTTCAACTTCTGGTGAATAGCAACTACATTTGTAAAATAGAAATATGAATTTTAAGTCTTTTAAGCCTTTTACTTAACATTTAAATATTGAAATTATACAATGCACAAAAGTGTGGTATGGTAAGCGTAATAGAGGAAAAAGTTAAAAGTCATCCTCAGTCACATAGAAGTTTGGAGGCCATTCTGGACTATATAAGACTATATCTCAACAATAGAAACAAACAAAGCAATCACTGATATATATTTATACTTCATAGACAATTAGAAATAGGAAATGACTTTCTCTGCTTTTTTTTACAGGCTCCTTCAGTTCATTTCTCCTGTCCCATTAGTATATATTCTCCCTTCTATTACTATTTAATTCCCTGTCTATTTCACTTTACTCTCTTCCCTTCCCTTCCTTCTTTTCTTGTCTTTCCTTTTTACTTCCTCAACTCCTTTCATCCTTTCAGTTTAAACATGTTCATTTGGGATAAATAATTGTCACCCAAAAAGCTGGAGAAATTATTGTAATCCTATTAAATAACCCTCAAACTCCAGGCATGCTAGCAAAATCCAAGTTACACCCCTGCAAAGTAAACTCTACCAATGTTTCTGTGATATGTATGACTTCTGAGATTCTGTAATATTTTTTCATTGCTTCCTATATAACAAGTGGCCCATGGATCTCAAAGCATCTCAACTATCCCAGACCCTCTCAAGTGGCATAGCTGTTCAGTTATTTGTGTGGAAATCAACCTTATTGGGAGTCAGATTCTGGATAAAGGAGAATTCAGCAATCTCATGTAGGGCCCATGGGTCTACCCCTGGGGTTCATCTTGAGGACAGCTTCTGGCTAGCCAGCTAAACATCCTATTTGTTCCTGTGATCCATCTGCCTTGCCTCGTGGTTAGCTATAGGGCAATTGTTTACTCCACCTTGGGCATGGTAATTTCCCACCTGCCTGGGGTGTATTCCACTGTGCAGCAGCTAGGTATTTAAGGTTTTTCCTAAGTTTGAATAAACAGCATTCAACTGATCTCCTTTTGAATGACCCAGGTCTCTTTTGTGTTCTTTCAATCTCCAGGCCCTTGCCCAGCTCGCAAATGGTACAGTGGAGTGTGAACTGTACCAAAAGTAACACAGGTGTTACATTTGGAGGCCCCAGCAAGATTAGAAGTTACAATCTCAAATGGTCTAAAGCTGAATTCATTCCTCACTATAATAAAGAAAGGTTCTACCTTCAGAGTTTTAAAGGATCAAGAGTACACTGGAGAACATGGCCCACTGAACTAAGCAGAACTTACATGGACTCAGAGAATGAAACACAAAGCATGGGGCATGCATGCAACTATAACAGGGCCTCTGCATATATGTTATGACTATTAGTTTGGTATTTTGTGGGAATCCTAAAAATAAGAATGTGTATTTCTCTGACTCTTGTGAGTTCTGGGGACTACTTTCTTTATATTGTGTTGCCTAGCCCAGGTTTGTCCAGTCCTTAGGAAGACTTTTTCCTTTTCTTATTGTCCTGTATGGCTGTACTTTTCTGAAGAATAAACAGAGGGGGAGTGGATCTGGGAAAGAGGGGATGTCTTGGGGAATCTGGAAGGGGAAACAATGATCAGGATATATTCTATGAGAGAAGCTTATTTTTAATAAAAATAAAATGAAAATGAAAGCATCTTAGAGTGGAAAGCGTCGAATGCAAATTCGACATTTGATTTTTATACCTTACATTCCAGCTCTCAAACAAAATTCATGATTGGTATTAGATAAGGGCCATGATGAAATGTTCTCGAAAAGGTAGAGTATACAAAAAGGATTTTCAAGAATCTTTAAGTGTAAACAATTATGTTACTGTCTTTTGATAAACTGATCAATTAGACATGAGTTTCCAGGCCTTCACATTAACTATGATGCTATTTAAACTGTTGCCTTTCTCATCAAAAGTTCCCTAAATAATGAAGTCATACAGAGAAGACAGATAATTTTAAAAAATCATAATAAAGCTACTATCCATAAATATTATACCTGATATTATGGTATGTAAACTGATGATGATGTTGATGATGATGATGGTGATGTGTGTGTGTATGGTATATTTATGTGCATTTTATGTTTCTGTAAGATAGGGCCTCAAATACATATATGAATTTGAATAACTTGAATTCACAAGGAAATTGTTAATTTTTAATTTTAATCAAACTGTGTTCTCACAAACAAAGCAAATTTGCTATTTTAGGGCAGCATTAAACATAGATGATTGTTAACAATAATGATCACCTATGCAAAAATGTATTGATAATCTGAAAAGTAAGAATTTGTTATATTTTTTGTGTGCATATGTATCTTTCAATTTTGTGACTGCTAGGGGATTTCGTTATAGTGCTCTCCACGGAAGTTGATAAATATAGCAACAGCTTAACACTCTGGAAGGATTAATTAATGTTGCCTGGCAAATACACACTCTGAATTCAAAATGTCATGTCCCTCCTCCCTGCTGTTATTATTCCATTTCTTAAGACTTCCCCATTGCTACTACTGTGATCGAATATGTCCATCCTTAGAACTGGAGCCTTTCCCTTTTTCCTTCTCAGAGGCTATTTAATTTTAATTGCTCCCCAAGCATTAGCCAATTCAGGATGGCAAGAGCTGAGCAAGAATCCTTCACAGATCCTTTGAAGTTTGAAGAGCTCCTATTCACATTGCCTCGGGCTTCCTTTCCACATTTGTGTGAAAGTATAACCGAACACCTCCCTATAGGCTTCTGTGTTAGTTACCATAACCAAAAGGACCGTGTGCAGATTTGAGAGTTTTCAAGAACCCACAGAAAGTTTAATGTAATAAAACAGATGCTGCTGTGCAATGTATTTTTTAAAAGATATTAGCAGTATCTGGTTATAAAATATTGTCAGTACCAAATAAATTATGCAATCCCAAATAAAGCATTAGATATTTTACTTGAAATTAAAATATAAAGAAATATGTTCCCTTCAACAGCAATAGAGAATGATTAACTGCACCTTTTATGTTTGCCGATTTGCAAAACTACACTGAAAATCATCTACTTTATAAATGAAATACTAATTAATCCCTTACTATCATGAAAACACATATCCAGTTATATGCATACATGTGTTCCACTCTTACCTTTTTGTGGAAGGTAGACGCTAAAATTATATACAAAATGTAAAAGTAAGGATATATTTAAGCTTAAAACATAATTTTAAGTAATGCAACAGAAGACATATAAACCTAAAGAAAGGAAAATTATCAGAAATTTTTCTTCATTTTGATGAATGAACATGATCAGAAGAGAAGTAGAATTTGACATTAAACAAAATTTAGAGGAAATAAGAAACTCAACTAGCATTTCATTGAACATATTTTGTCCGCACTCAGTTATTTATTCATCTTTAGGCAGATTAATACTCAGATTATCTTCCTCCTCCAAAGAAGACATGCCTATGCATATGCACACCCGGTTTTATGACATGACCTTCAATTAACTATTAACTAATTAGTTTGTTTTATATAAGATAAGGAGTTGTTTCATAGAAGTCTTAGAACTTGCTTTGAAGAGAGGACTGTCCTCAACTAGGGAACAATTCTCTTACCTTTACACCTTGAGTGCTAATTTTAAGAAAGAATCTTCACAATAACCTAACTACAAACACAAATTGACTTCAGGTTTTAATGCTGTGAAGAGGAATCATGACCATGGCAACACTTAGCAAAAAATTTGTGGGGGCTGTCTTATAGTTTCAGAGATTTAGCCCATTACCATCATGGCGAGAAGCATGGCAGCAGGCAGGCAGACAAGGTGCTGGCAGAGCTGAGACTGCTACAGTGTGATCTTCAGGCAGCAGAAGGAGGATGTGAGACAGTAGGCATGGCTTGAATATTTTAGACCTTAAAGCTTGTAGGCTAGGGAAACATTTCCTTCAACAAAGCCACATCTGTTCAACAAGGCCAAACCTTCTAGCAGTGCCACTTCCTATGGATCAAAGATTCAAACACGTAGTCTATGGAGGCCACACCTATTCAAACCACCACAGAAATAATTTGTTCTGGTTCCTCCACTAGGTATTTAAGCCTGTATTTTTTTTTTCTAGAAAAAAAGTGTAAGTATTTGATATTGCTATTTTCGACCTTGGCTGAACGATAAGACATAATCTTTCCAAGAAAGAACTACTAATATTCCAGTACAAATTAGTTATTATATAAATTTCCACATGATTAGAAATAGTTCCACTTACTGCCACCCAAAGCACACATCTTAAGGGTATATTAGACTTATGTAGTTTATTACATTAAAGTCCATCAAGTAAATAATTTTCTTAAATTTTATAATTAGTGAATTTCCCAAGGCTTTGAGCTTCTTTCCATACTCAGTATGTTCTGAGTTCTTCTCTTCTTGCATATTTTAATTGCTTTATGTGTTACAGTTTGGGTTTTGCCACTTCAAAATTGTAGACTGATGCTTGAACTGAATTCAACCATGTTACAATTTAGAGTTATGTATAACAGGATGTAATTATGTTTAGATAAGGTCATGGAAGAAGCATTCAATTATTCTGTGCATATAAAATGTTCTTCCAAAGGCTCATGTGATTAAGACTTGATCACAGTCTGCATATAGAATCATTGACTGGAAAATGGATCAAAGGGCTCTTAAGTAATAAATAGTTTATTCAAAGGTAGATAATACTAAGATGAAAGTGTATAGCACTAAGTGCCTACATTAAAAAAAAGTAAAATGGAGAGATATCATACTAGAAATTGAACAATATGCCTAAAATATCTAAAGCAAACAAAAACAAATTAAGCATAGTCAAAAAGATTAGGTGGCAAAAAATAATCAAACTGAGGAATGAAATCAATAAAATAGAAACAAGGATATTAATAAAAAGAATCAATAAAGCAAAGAGTTAGTTATTTGACGTTGTAGTAGTCTGTCCTGTCTCTTTAAGAGACAAGCCACACCCACTCCCTCCCCTGTCCCTGTCCAATGAAGCAAGCTGATATTCAGCTTCTGGCTTGAGTCCCTCTCAAAGATGCAGTTTCTGTCTCCCCTCTCTCATTCTCTGTCTCTCTCTCTCTCTCTGCCCCCTCTCTGCTCTTCTCTCTTCTCCCCTTCTCTTCCATAACCTACTACATAAATATCCAACCTTACCTACATGGCGCGCCTATCCGTCTGTCTCACCCGCTGCCTGGGACCAGCTGCTTTCAGAGACCCGCAGAATGGTCTTGTAGCATACCCATCTGTTGGCTGTCCTCGGTGGCCTGCTGCAGTCACTCGGAGAACTGCGCTCTCCCTACCTGGGACTGGTTGCTCTCATACCTGCTTTGGCTGCCTGCTGCGACATGGTTCACTGCCATTGCTCAGGGACCTGTACCAGTCCCTGCCTAGGAATGGCTGTTCTTGGGACCTGCTGCCCACTGCCACCGCTGGGAAACCTGAAGCATTTCTGCCACTGCAGCCGCCAGGGGTCCTGTAGCATTTTTAATTAATATATTACAGAGATAATCAACAAAATATCCAAGCCCTTATCTAAACTAACCAAAAGACACAGAGAGAATATCCAAATTAACAAAACCAGAAACAAAAAGAGGGATGTAACACCAGACATCAAGGAAATCAATAAAACCATAAGGACATGCTTTAAAAACCTGTCCTCTACCAAACTGGAAAACCTAAGAAATATGGGTAAATTTCTCTATAGATAACATTTACCAAGGTAAATTCAGATCAGATGAACAATTTCTAGATAATCGTGTGGGTCCCACGTTGGGAGGGACATCTGTTGTGTTTCAGCCTCAACAGGGTTTACACATTTCAGGGTAGGGGTATGTGGATTAGAAATATTACATAGGAGAAAAAGAAATATGAAAGAAAAGGAACAGAAACACAGAGTAGAAAGGGAAACACAATCCAGTGAATACTGAATTTGCCCATGTTTATTTTCCATATGCTTATATGCCCCAATCCAAAGGGAAGGGGGTAGGGAAGAGGCAAAACACTGTTTTTACATGATACAAAGAACAAACAGAGAAATTACCTGCTTCAATATCTGAAACATTAAGCAACTATATCCTGAGTTAAGCATTCTGTTGTTTAGACAGGATATGTAGCAACCATACCTTAGAGCAAGCATCCTGTAGGCAGCCACTCCCTGGGTCAAACATCCTGTGATATCATTGAAGGAGCAGGAACAGGTTTTAATTCTCTGATCTTTGGTCAAGGTGAAACGGAACCTCCTACTGGGCCATTTCAATAACCAAAACAACACCCTAGGTCAAGATATCTTGTTTGTAGCCACACCTTAAGTCACACTTCTTGTCAATAACCTTGAAAGAGGAAGAGTAGGCTTAAATTCTCTTACCTTTAGTCAAAGTGGAGTGGGTGGAGCCACTTCTGTGAGCCCCTACAATACTCAAACAACATAAAGACTCAAAATAGAGAACTACAAACCAATTTCCCTTATAAACATATAACAAAAATTATCAACAAAATATTTGTAAATAGAATTCAAGAACAAATTACAAAGATCATCCAACATGACTAAATAGACTTCATGCCAAACATGTGAGAATTATTCAATATATGAAAATCGATAAGTGTAATTCAACATATATATAAAATGAAAGGAATAAAACCACATGATCATCTCATTATGGTGAAAAGCCTTTTACAAAATCCAACATCCCTTTATGATAAAATCTTAAATGGATTAGAGAGTTTAGGTATATAAAGATCAAACCTATACATTTTGAAGATAATTTATAGCAAGCATAAGTCCAACATCAAATTAAATGGAGAGAAACTCAAAGCAAGTCTACTAGAATAAGGAACAAGACAAAGTAGTCCACTCTTTCCATATCTAGTCAACTTAGTACTTGACATTTTAGCTTGAAAAATAAGAAAACTAAAGGAAATCAAGAGGGTACAAATTAGAAAGTATGAAGTCTATGTATCTTTATGTGGAGATAACATGATAGTATACAAAAATGATCATAAAGATTCCACCAAGGAACATCTACAGCTGATAAATGCTTTTAGTGAAGAAGCTAGGTATAGGACTAACAACAACAACAACAACAAACTATGAGAAAGAATTCAGGAAAGCAACACCAAACACAACAGCCTGAAATAATATAAAATATTTTGGGGTAAATCTAATCAAGTAAGTGAAAGCCTTATATGATAGAAACTTCAAGTCTTTGAAGAAATAAATTGAAGAAGATATCAGAAAATGAAAAGATGTCAATGCTAATGAGTTAGTACTATTCATATAGTAATGTCCATTCTACCAAAAATGATCTACAGATTCAATGCTATCCTCATAAAAATTCCAATACAGTTTTTACATAATTTGAAAGGACATTTCTCAACTTCATATGGTAACATACACACACACATAAACAACAACAACAAAAACATTAGAGCTTAAACAATCCTGAACAATGAAAAAACTGGTGGAGGTATCACCTTTCCTGATTTCAAGTTTTACTACAGTGCTATAGTAATAAAAACCACATGGTAGGCAAAGGGTATGGGAGTGATATGAGACATTATGGCCCCAGCAGACAAAGACCATGACATTGTTTGAATAGTGCATGACGTCAGTCCTCGGGCCACCACACAGCATGGAGCCATTGCAGCTGTTGACCCTCCTGGAAGAATGACAGCTTTTGAATTCGGGCTGCAGCACTGCAGGATGGCTGTGAGCTACAGGGCAGTGGGCACCAAGGACAGGAAGAAATGTAAAAGGACTGAGGCTCACTCAGAAACATGTCATTAATAAATTGTGTTAGTATTCAGCATGGAGCCACTGTGCATGCAGCTGTTGGGACTAGGGGATCTGTGGGCAATGGTGCTACCTACAGACTATAGGCACAACAGTTATGCCAGTGAGCACTTGGGAGCTGATACTGAAGACAGGGAGGCGTGTTTGGCCTGAAGATCTTATGGATCCTATTTCCGGATGCCCTGACTAGCCTCCCATTCACACTGATTCTAGGTCACAGAAGGATATCTGAGAAGAGTTACAGACATTTTCCCGTATTTGTAGTACTTCAAAATTCAGAAACTTTAGATCAGATCTTGCAATGATTATTTGCAAGTAAAGCTGTTGGGACAAAAAATACTTTAGTTTGCAATGTCACTTCTACAAATAAATGTGCAATGAAGAGGTAGCAAAGATGGAGGAAAGAATCAGTGCTGACACAGTGGAGACAAGAGGAACTAGAGATGAGATAGCAGTGACGGGCATAGTAGAAGACTGTAGATAGTGAGCTTGCAGCAGAATCGGGCCAGCAGGGTAGCATGCAGCACCTTGGAACTTTTACCGGTTCTGTTGCCTGGTATTGATGATCAGTGCTACAACCAGGGGAAGTGTTGGTGCCTGTGAATTCTGCTGCCATCAAAGGCCATGTTGGTACCAGAGGTCCATGTTGATGTCCGTGTACTACCAATGGAGGCCATGTTGATGTACTTGGTCCATATTGATGCCAGGAGCCATGTTGGTGTCTATGGTACTGCTATGGTGAGGGGGCTATGTGGATATCTGTGATTAGTTTTACCACAGAAAGCTGTTTGGGTATCTGTAGTCTGTGTTTCCCCCTGAGGCCACAATGGTGTCAAAGGTCCATGCTACAGCCAAGAGACAAGTTGATGTGTATGCCCTGCACTGTCACCAGAGACCATGCTGAGGTCTGTGGTCCCATACTGATGTAGGAGGCCATGTGGATATTCTTGGTCTTTGCTGGAAGTTCATGATCCATGCTGCCACTCTCTGTAAAAAACAAGGAAGCTTCTTTTTCAGTGTTATCAATGACTGCAAACTCACAGTTGAGAATGAGAGACATAGAAGGCATCTGTGACACCCCTCACCTTCAAAAAAAAAAAAAGAAAGAAAGAAAGAAAGAAAAAATACTCTAGAGAGGAAGCTATTAAAGAGAACTCTTAAAAATTATGATAGGAATCCTGAAGTGTAGTTCTTCAGAGCTGATAGCTTCTGGTAGGATGAGTGTGGGTAAGGACTCAGTTTTCTTTAATGGGCTGGCCACTGGAATTAACCATGTCCCAGTGAGTATACATATGGAAAACACAAAGTGTATTTGGTATTTTTTTCACTAATTTTTCTGTTTTGGGGGTATGTTCCAAGGGTTGGGGGTGAACCTGGCAAGACTAAGAAGTGAATGTGATTTGGGTGCATAATGTAATCAGTAACAATATATTACATTTAAAACATATGGTATTAGCATAAATACAGGCAGATTGATGAATGAAAGACAAATGAACAACTGATTTTTGATAAGGGGACCAGAAATTCACACATAAAATGACAGCATCTTCAACAAATAGTTCTCATTAAACTGGATTTCTACATGAAAAATACAAATAAATTTCTGTTATCACCATATATAACTAAAGTCCAAGGGATTCAAAGATCTCAACATGACACCAGACACATTGAACCTAATGGAAGAAAAGGTAAGGAATAGTTTTGAATTCATTGAGACAGGAGACAAGTTTCAGAACTTGGTAGTATAATGGTCTGTTCTGTCTCTTTAAGAGACAAGCCATGCCCACTCCCTCCCCCATCTGCTGAGGCAAGCTGATTTTCAGCTTCGAGCCTGAGTTCCTCCCTTCTCTGTCTTCCATCTCTCCCTTCACTCCCCCTCTTTCTGTGTCTCTCCCCCTCCCTCTGCCTCTCTGCTTTTCTCCCCTTCTCCCCTTCCCTTCCATAACCCACTAATTAAATATCCAACCTTACTCTGCATGGTGTGCCTATCCATCTGTCTCTCATCCCAGGACCTTAGGAGACCTGCTGTGAGGTCTCATGGCATACAGATAGAAGAGTCACAAGTATCAACAATTATTAAATTGAACCTCAAGAAACTGAAATTTCTGTAAGACAATAGATACGGTCAATCTGAGAAAGCGGCATCCCACAGAATGGGAAACTAATTTGTATCAACTATACATCTGATAGGGGACTAATATACAAAATGTATAAAGAACTCAAGAAACTAGATATAAAAAGATACAATTAAAATGGGGTTGAAATCTGTTTAGTTCTTTACCCTTTTTTCTCTGACAAAAACCCTTCAGATGTGAGGAGGCAAAATGAAGCCCCAAACAACTTGTAATCCTGACACTCTCCATTCCAGGATCAAAGTATCCTCAGAAAAAGATACCTCCTTGTAACTGAGAACTTAACAGTGAGACAATTATCAACCACAGCTAAAACATAGTATTCTCTCTCCAGTTCAGCGCTGATGTTGGCTCCAAGTCATACAAAAGTCTTGCAGAAGACAATGCACTACAAACACTGTGATAGCTCTTACTCCTCATGTCAGTCAATAAAGGAACCTTAAATGGTTGAGAAACAGTTAAAGAAATGTTCACTATCCTTAACAATCAGTGAAATGCAAATCAAAGATATTTTGATATTCTATCTTAAATCAGAATTGCTAAGATCAATAACACATGAGACAGTCATCCTGGCACAACTGTGAAACAAGGGGAAAAGTCCTCAACTGCTGGTAAGAGTGTAAAGTTGTACAGATACTATGGAAATCAATATGGCAGTTGCTTATAAAATTAGCAATTGACCTACTCAAGACCCAGCTCTGGCACTCTTGGGTATATACCCAAAGGATATGACTTTATTCATAATAGCCAGAAACTGAAAACAACCAAGATGTCCCTCAACTGAAGAATGAAAAAAATATGTAATACATTTTCACAATGTATTATTAAACTGTTTGAAAAATGATATCATGTAAGTTGCATGCAAATGGATAGAACTAGAAAAATTATCCTGAGTGAGATAACCCAGATCTAAAAAGACAAATATGGTATATATTCACTTATAAGTTAATATTGTCTGTTAAGCAAATTATAATTAAGCTATAATCCACAAATCCAGAGATTCTTAATGATATTCTATTATACTCATAGATCAGTGCCTTATTTAGCTATCATTAGAACTTCCTCTGGTAGCAGATGGAAACACTTGCAAGAGACCCACAGTCAGACTTTATGTGACAAAGAGTGAAACTTGGCAGTTTTTATCAAACCCCTCCCCTCAGAGCTCAGAGAATCCTTTAGAAGACGAGTTGAAAACATCACACAAGTAAGTGGGCATGAAGGACACCAGGAGAGAATAGCCCTCTGAAACACATTAGCAGATGAATACAAACTTAAGGAGACAGAAACAGCAAGTACAGGGACTACACTGATCTATACCTGGTCCTCTGCACATATATGATAGCTATTATTTTAGTATTTTTATGGGGCTCCTGACTGTGAGAACAAATGGGTCTCTGACGCTTTAACCTGCTCCTGGGACTCTTCCATCTGTTGCATTGCTTTGTCAATATTCATTATAAAAGTTTTGCTTCATCCTATTATATTTCATGTCATTTTGTCACACTTGGTTGTTATCTCCTCCTGCTGCTCCTCTTCCTTAGTCTTCTCTTTTCATTTTTCAAGACAGGGTTTCTCTGTATAGCCTTGACTGTCCTGGATCTCTCTCTGCAGATCTGGATGACCTCAACCTCACAGAGATCTTCCTGCCTCTGCCTCATTAGTGCTGGTATTAATTAAATTATCAATTTAATTAATAATAATTAATTAAAAGCATGCAGCACCACTGATTCATCTGGTTATCTCTTAGAAGTCTGTTCTTTACTTATAAGGTAAAGAAAGTGTGTGGCTTCCAAGAGGAAGGGAGATTGGGAAGAAATGGAAGGACTGAAGAGAGGTGAAACTATATTCAGGATACATTATATAACAAAAGAATCTATTTTCAATAAGGAGAAAAAACATATTTGAAAAATGAAAAACGACAACAATAAACTCTGAACATCTCCAATACAAACTGATGACTCTTTTGTATCTTCAAATATTGATTATGTATGATATTCATGACAAAATACATATTTCAAAAGTACATAACATTCCAGTAGGCTTACTTAAATTATACAAATTTGAATTACCTTAAAATCATAGACTTGGTAAGATTTTTGAATTTGCCACATTTTGTTTTGTAAACTGGTTACCTTGTGGTTATTTTTGATTGTGTGTGTGACATGATTTGCACGTGTGCAAGGTGTGAGCAAGTACATATGCCTGTCATGTGCACACAGATGCAAGAGAAAGACTCAGGTCTCCTATGCATTCTGTCTCCACCATCAAGGGACAGCTTTGCTCTGAACACGGAGCTCACATTTTCCCAATAGGCTGCACTCTTCATGCCCATCTCTCTTGCTGCTTCCGTCTGTCACATGAGTTGGGGTAGAGACAATACTTTGCTTACAGCCCACATCCTTATAGTGACACAACAATTGAAAGAGGTTTCAACCACTGAGTCATCTCTTCAGTCAGCCCACATACAGAATGGTTATGTTCAAGCCTTAATACCAAGATATTTGATAGGAGACATTTATTTTTCTCATACTATTAGCTTTTTAACACTGAGAATGAAGGTACAAATATTTTCATTCATTATTATCAAACATTATATGAAATAACTTTTTTGAAGTACATAAAGCATAACCCTGCACTAATATTGAAAACAATTCAGAGTTGAATGCTTTAATGAGATGAAAAACATCATGAAGCAACATGAAAGCAAGTAACTTCTTACAGTTCAGAATTCAAAATTTTTGAGGGTTAAGCAATTGAAGTCTATGCAATATGGTCTTTTTTCTAGGTTGTTACTTTCTTAATCTCTAACTTGTTGAAGTATGTTGGGAAAGTCTTATTTTGACAGCTGTCAGAGCAGGCTCTCGGAGAGCTATCCTTGATAGTTATTGCAGATCTTCTGTGAACGCATGCCAGTTAGGTGTCAGAGAATGGGGTGAACTAAGCAAAACATAGAAAGGAGGAAACAGAAATAAAAAAGAAACAAGTCAAAAAATATCTTGGAAATTTAGGATCAGCTTTAAAATTAAAAGATACTGTACTCTAATATATATAAAGTTCCTATAGTGTGCATTCTATTTATTGTATGTTTGGGGAAATATCTTAAAATGCTTGGTCTTTGATTTTATAATTTGTGAAAAAAGAATACAAGTTATTGATATTCATATGTCCAAATGTATATGATGGTTCTCCATAATGTTTATATAGCTGCAAAAAACATACCCGTGCTATAGTCATTCAGAAGTTTTAAATAACTGACTTATAGTAAAAAAGGAAGTCACTATAAAAATTATAATAACTGTTAATATCAAATTGATCTGTATTCATGAATTTTCCAGAAGACAACTCAACTTTGAAGGTGAATGATGAGGCAGAGGGAGATAATAATCGGCTTGAGAGTTAATAGTAGTCTTAAAAGACAATCAATGACAGTGCAAACACTACCCTTCATTTTGAAGTAGAGTAATACAGAAAAGATCCAGATTGTTATTTCAGACGTAGAAATTGTTTTCTGATGGATAAAAGATATCCAGCGACTGCAGGGGAATTATCAGTGTTGCTTTGGCTGCTGTAGTGTATTGTCAGATCACCACACTCATTTCAGTATAATCCCATAGCTTATAAAAACCTTCCACATTTTCATATTATTTGAATATTTTTCACATCTTGTACTGTAAATTGACTATAACAGACATCATTGTCAAATGGAGAAAAATTAAGAGCTAAGCCTCTAACAGCCCTTTCCAAAGTTATTCATCCATCTCTGATGGTAGGAGAAGTACTACTCTTGCTGACATTTAGCCTCATGTATTATTTCTTTATGAGGTAGAGGGAAATATGAGTGCAGTGATACAGTGCATGTTATTTACTCTTTTCCTTTTTAGTTACTTAAGTATTTATAACAGTGTCTATTTCAAGTATGGAAATTTTGAAAACTCTAAATGACTGTACAGAGCTGAATAAAAGTCACATGATTACCATACCTCTAAAGTCTAAATTATAGTGGAAGCAAATACACATGAAACAGACTTGAATATCAAATAATTTTCTGAAGTATATTGAAGCAATATTATGATAGGATCAGAATGTACTGATTATGAAAGGAAGGTAAAAAAGAACTGTCTAAGTTGATAAACCCAGGCTGAGAACTAATAGTTAGATAAAGTGTTGAGATATTTGAAATCATGAAAATATACTCTTTAATGGAGCTATTATGGATAAAATATGCTAGTATTGGAAGATTTTCCTGAATGAACAATGATTAATGTGAATAGAGAAAATAACTGAAAATGGGTAGAAAGAGAATAAAAAGAAGAAGCAAACCATGAGAAATCTAAAGAATATTATTCATATATGACTTTTTATAGGAAGAAGTAAAATTTGAATTTACTTTAGTATGTTCACCACTCATTAGAATACTGCCTTTATGGAAGTACAATAGCAAACCATACGGAGTGAAATTAAGCCAAATTTGCTATGTTAATGGAACTTCACAAATATAAAGAAAATCTAATATGTAAAAATTGTCTTATCTAAAATTTAATTTTATATTTACTAACAATCTTCCCTCTTCACCAGAAATATTTGCCTCATTAATGAGAATGGTAAACTGTTGGTAATGTTGAAAGAATGGATATTGTGGATATCGTGGATGAACAGTGATGATCAAAAATTGAACAATTAACCATGACCTTAGAAAGTGATTGCTTTTTTCTCCTTTTTATTTATTTGTTCCCTTGTATCTATAGGTTCCATAATAACTATCTAAAAGCAAATTGTATTCACTGGACATGAGTCCTAAATGGCTCCATGGAAACAGAAATATATGTTTACTTTATGTTGAGAGAGGGACTAATTGAATGCCACCACATTCTCCTTTGTCTTATTTTTATTTTTCTTTTGTTTTGTTTTTCTATAAAATATATGAAGCCAATTGCTCTATACAGCAAATAGACTTATTTAGTTCAAACATGTGAAGACTCAGAAAATTGCACTGCGATCTTAATTGTTGCAGTCATAGTCTTCTGACTGTATTGCTTCATAGAGCATAACTTATTAGTAGCAGCAGGTTTGAGCAGGATTAATAGCATGACCAGACAGAAAGCAAATTACAGAACTGAGGCAACAACACTGGCTCTATAACAACTCATACTCATGAAAATTACCTATTATTTTGAACTAGTTAAATCCATTTTAAGGCCAGTGCCTGTAATAACTATTTACCTTTCATTAAGTCTTACTTTTAAAGGTTCAACAAACTCAACATTATCATTCTGGAAACTCAAAACTTTAGAGGATAAACTAAACCAATACTAGAGCACAGAATACATTTAATTCTAGATGCAGGTATACAATATTTTGAATTCTTTAATTTTAGTAACATAAATGGAAGCATAATTTCAGTTATCCCTGTCTGCATCAATAAAGTACTGCATTATATCTTTCTTTTTCTTCTTGAAGCATTTTTCATTATGCTTGAAGGAACACTCTACTGAGGAAGTTTCTTCAAAGAAAGAGGAAACAATGAGTCCTTTTTATTTATTTTCCTTACCTTAAATCACATAGTAACTAATCTGAGTTTTCTGTATATTGGAGTGGGAATACTCTAAATTATTAATGAAATTCATCTCATAAAGAACAAACTTTAATTCATATTGGAATCTTATTTTGTAAGAGATTAGCACAATTTGCATCAGAGTCCAGGATAATTTCTTTCCAATACGGATCCTTTGTCTTCAGGATGAAAGTTCATATGTCAGTTCGTGATGAATTACTGTATCTGTTGTTACTCTAGTGAAGTATGTGAATTAGAAACAAACTAAACTCTCACTAAAAATGAATGATGTGTAAAATAGGAAAATTCAATGTATAAATGGGAATATTTCTGGAATAGGGAACTTAATATATCTCTGAAAGACAATTGCAAAAGCAGATTTTTGTATCAATGATAATTCAGGAGAGAAATGAGTATCCAATATAGTTACATTTTTAAAAAAAATATACAGATAAATGAGTCTTCTGAAATGATAGTGGAAGTGGCACAACTATAAAATTCAAGATGGGTATCTGAAAATAACTTCAAAATCATTTTCAAGTTTATTCATGATGTACTTCTCCACTTTAAATCAAGTGTAGAGCCCGTTCAGAAGCCCTTCAACACCATATTCTCCAACAGTTGGAGACTGGGGAATGAATGTTGACACGAGTAATATCCAGGAAGGAATATGTAAAATAAAGACTTTATGGTTTTTACTTAACAATAAACACAACAAATTTACCTCCTAAATGTATAGTTTTCCTTTAAAGGAAGTACCTACAGCATTTAGGACATAGGTTGTTACTATATTTTTTTCAATACCTCGCATAACACTATCTTAAGTATACCATGAAACTAGCAGCTAAAGTAAGAAATTCTGGGGCGTGTTGGTATCTAGAAGTGCTTAAAGAAAGTCAGCAAAACGAATGATTTGAGAATTCTGTGCTCTTTCTGGGTATGATTAACAATGAATAGTGTCCTCCAAACTCACAATATTCAAAAGTGTCAAATCCAAATCTATCAGAATGCAAATTTATTTGACAAGAACATTTTTGAAAAGACAAATAGGTAAATAGAAATCTGTTAGGTTAAATGTTCTACTTCACTATTTTGATAAGAAGAGGAAGAAGTCTAAATAATTAGGATTATCATGTGTAGAGGCTATAACCACAATCCAAGAAGGCCACGGAAGAAGCCAGTCCTGCTGAACCTTTGACTAATCTTGGAATTTCAATATACAGAAACTGTAAGAAAATAAATTACTTTGTTCAAGGAGAAGTCTACAGCAATCCTAGTTATAAAATAAACTTTAGGTTTGTTGATTTTTTTTGCAGTTAAAGTGTTCATTAAGAATCAAATCATAATTTTAAAGATGCTAATTAGAAAACAACATGTTATTTGAGAGAAATACTTTCATCAAAAATTCTTTTGTCTATTTTTTAATTTATTTTATCTATTTATGTTATTGAAGGGATTATGCTATGATTAAAATATTTGTCCATTTCCATCTCCTCCCTCTGAATCCTACCATATCTTTTTCCCTTGCTCTCTTTCTAGTTCAAATACACACATGTTACTAAATATAACTTTTCAGTCTGTATAACGTTACTTATTTCATCTCTTTTAACACCTAAAATAGTCATCTTTCTAGAGCATGATTCGTGAGACTGAATGTTGAGCAACTATGTGAAATGAATAGCTGTATTTGGCAAAGTCCTACCATAAGTTATTCCACACAACTGCATATTCTGAAGTGGCAGAAAAAAGAATATAAATATCTATTTTCAGTGGTTTGAAACATGGGATCACATTATTTTTATGCTATATGAAATGAGAAATAATGAAAAGTAAAAATCAGTAGTCAAGAATAATATTGACAAAACCTTTTATGCAGATGTGTAGCAAAAGTAACAGACTTACATATGGAAATGTATAGACACATGCAGTATGTATATAAATATTTACACAGCTATTTATATAAAGCATATTGAACACCACCAGTCTAAGCCAGGAGCTACTGCTCTCTGTAACAGAATCAGCTGCAGAATGAAGACACATTCCTCATAAATAATTTCCTTATCTGATTGCCATTTTCCTGGATGTGCTGAATTTCACTTTCTTTTATCGGAGTCTTGGTCAGAGTAGTTAATTATTTATAATTTCCCCCTGAAAAAAATGTGATTAAGTCATTTTATCTAACTCTGTTCCTAAAGAGGCCAATATACAATTAATTGTGTTCAGTGATGGATAAATCTATTTTGTTTCCCTTTGAGCCCTATCAAAGTAGTGGCTGAAATGAAAATGAATCAGAAGAACACTTAGAGAACACAAAACACAGATTAAACACCCCTTCATATGAAATGTGAGTTCAAATAAAATTATTGTTTTATAAATCAAATAATATTCTTTGTAATCATGAGATTGGACTGTATGTGTTTGTCTGACTCGGAGATCATTGAGTTCTCTAGGAAACAAGCCTTAGGATAGATGTTCTAATTCTGTGAGAATTGATTTGTCTCGGTGTAGATTCAATAATATGTCAGTGAAGTCTGAAAAAAAGGACAGAAACAACTGGAACAAAACATCTGTACATTCTATATGTTCACCACAAAATATCATAAAATCATTCAAAGGTATAAATTGAGTATAAATACCAAATAATAACTTATTATAATAGTAATAATGTATTTATTATTTGCAGTTTTCAGTGTGTTAATTTGGTTCTTCCAATAATATGTTCTCTCAGTAGTGGAAATGACTTATACAAGAACCAGATACATTCAAACTAGGCTGTATGGGAAATAGATACCAAATCATGTAGACTCTCAGACTATAGAGGAAAGACAAATAGAACACTAAATCTGCCTTGATAAATACTTTGGAATGCCAGCATTCAGACTGACAACTGCTGCAAATAATATAAAGATATAAGGAGGCACATATTTTTAAATATTCCTTTAATTTGCATATTGCTTCCAGGAGTATGGCCTGGGGTTCACTTGATAACACCTCAGGTAATAGTTTTTTGAATAGCACTTAAAATTAGATGAGATTGCATAGAAAGCACATTATATCTATACAACATGGAAACACTCATCATTTTCCACATCCCCATTTAATTAAAAAACATTCAGTTTACATTCTACACTTTTATTTAATTTTTAATTCTTTTAGTCAAATCAGAAAATACAGACATCATATTAAAGTTTGTTCTCTTGAAAATGAAATCTCCCAGCATGTTGTAATAATGTCTGTTTATAATCTAACATAAAAGCACAGTGTGTACGAAGCAGTGATTAGTTTTAGTAGTCCCACATTCTGTACCTCTAGAGTAGGCTGTAGTCTGTATTCAGACTTTCATACACAGAAGGAAATACTAGTCAAACTGAATGTTTGGTAGGTGGTGAATATTTTCTCAAATAATAAATAAATATAGGTAATTATAATTAACTAAGTTCATCACATACTATTAACAGTAATCTATAATTAATTTATACATAATAAATGTATCCAAAATATTCAAGTTTTTATAATGTTTAAAAATTTATAGAAATGCCAGTCAGTGGTGGCGCACGCCTTTAATCCCAGCACTTGGGAGGCAGAGGCAGGCGGATCTCTGTCAGTTTGAGGCCAGCCTGGCCTACAAGAGCTACTTCCAGGACAGGCTCCAAAGCTACCGAGAAACTTTGTGTTTTAACTGTCATGGTTTGGTAAATTGATCTTTTTCATCATTGTAAGACTTAATTTACAAATTGTCACTTATTCATAGGCATTTCTTCTAAATTATCCAACACAAGTAATAACTATAATCACTAGTTTTTCAAAATTTCAGTGTTGAGTTTATTTTTATTTATTGTATTATCAATTATTTCCCACTACTAGGATACAGTTCCATATTATGATCAATTTGAGAGAACGCAAGCATTAATATAACATGTATGTTTTTTTTCAATAGACAATACTATCCATGAAGTGAATTCTTTAGAAAAGAATTTCCTTACTGCAAACAGAAAAACAGGTATCACTTGTACTCTAACTTGCTTTTATCTTGTGGTAACAAAGAAAAATTGTTATTTATTAAATGCATAATAGATTTAATATAGTTTTCCTTCCTGATGAATGAAATACATATAATTGTGTAATAATTCTAAAGGAATTGCTTTCACACTTAAAAATGAGAGATGAATTTCACATGCTCTTTGATATTATAAAGACAATATGCCAAAAAAAAAACAGTGGCTGTGACTTCTTTGCCTACCTTGCTTATATTCTACAATATTTTCCATTGTCTAATGCATCAGGAATCTTTCCACATTCACTCTTCTTTTCTAATAAGTTTATAGGTGATAGTGAGAAATTCTGGTGCTTACCGCCATTGCCTCAATGTTTTCTAATATTCTTATGTTAGTGCAAAACCTGATCAAGTATAATACTTGATACATAAGACATCAACTGATGTTGCTCTTTTGCATTGGATTTTTGGAAATATAATTTAATGTCATTTTACATTGAATTTTATAATCATGTTAAATATATATGTATAGACACACAAAAAGGGAGGCAGAAACACACACACACAAACACCCAGAGAGATGAGAGAGAGAGACAGGGACAGAGAGAGAGACAGAGAGAGAGACAGAGAGAGGAGCGAGAACTATCAGGTGATCTAGCCATGCTGAATCAGAAGGAAATTGCAGGACAAAGCAAAAGTACAGTTTGTTCAATAGGACAAAATCCAAAAAAGTAAACAATTTTGTGCTGCTTCGATTGCCTATCTGCTAAGGGACAAAACTGGTCTGTCACACTTGATTAGAATCTGGCCTACAGGCTTTATTCAGTGAGCTCCACACTGAGACATTAAGACTAATTGCTTGATGATCCTGTTTGCTTCCAATTTCCAGGAGGTTCTGTGTATGCTTTCCTTGGGTTCACCTAGGTATTCAGCTTCTCTGGGCTTGCGAGCTAAGTGCTTGGTGACCTTTATTTTATAGCTAGGGTCCACTAATGAGTGAGTACATACCATAATCATCTTTCTGGGTTTGGGTTACCTCACTCAGGATAGCGT
>PVIU01009515.1:15726-75918 GCA_004026605.1 Ondatra zibethicus | reverse complement strand
AAAAGACCTGGGTTTGAGTCCCTGCATTCACACCGTGACTCACAAAGGTCTGTATATCCAGGGAATCCAAAGTCCTCCTATGGCCTCCACAGGCACACACACATGATACATACAACATACATGCAGGCAAACCACTCATACACATAAAACAATAAAATAGATAAATATTAAAAAATTATGACATGAAATTTGGAGGTTAGGTTGTTATTGTCGTTGTTTTGGTTTTTTAAGACAGGATTTCTTTGTGTAACAGCCCTAGCTGTCCTGAAACTCTCTTTGTAGACCAGGTTGGCCTTGAACTCACAGAGATCTACCTGCTTCTGCCTCCTAAGTGCTGGGATTAAAGGGATATACCACCATTGCCTGGCTGTTTTAAATATTTTTGTGTAAGTTTTTATACAACACCTCTCTGTGTAGCCCTGGCTGGCCTGGGGCTGGCTTGCTTCCATCTCCTAAATGCTAGAAATAAAGGCATGTGTCACCATACCAAGCCTTGTTTTAGACATTTTGCTTCTATAATGCATTTTTTCTATTTATTTATAAACTAGAGCATTTGTAGGTGGAGGCTCCTTGTTCGTTCCCCACTGCCCAGACCTGAAATAATCACACAGAAACTGTATTAATTAGACTACTGCTTGGCCTATTAGCTCAGGCTTCTTATTAACTAACTCTTACATCTTAAATGAACCCATTTCTATTATTTTAGATTTTACCACAAGGCTGTGGTTTGTTACCTCTGGCTTCTTGTGCAGCCACATGGAGTCTGCCTCCTTCAGCAGCTACATGGCGTCTCCCTGACTCTGCCTTCTTTCTCCCAGCATTCAGTTCAGTTTTCCTATCTAGCTCTCTTCTGCCCTGCCGCAGGCCAAAGTAGATTTTTTTTATTAACCAATGATAATAAAACATATTCACAGCACACAGAGGGGAATCCCACATCAAACATTAGGGCTCCACCCTTAGCAAGGATGAATACAGTTCTCCCAGGACCCCTGTAGGCTGATAGGAATAAGGCAACCTGGCCCCACAGTCTCTCCTGCTTCCTGTGTTATCCTAAGATTCTTCTGCAGTGCTAGTTGCCATGCTGTGACAGTGTGACAACTAGAACCTGAAATGTCCCCCATAGACTCTTATTTTCACTCCTCAGCTGGTGGTGCTGTTTGGGGAGGTGAGGGTTAGTGGTGGAGGGCAATCACAGTCCAGCATCTGGTTCTGGCCTTGCTCTCTGCTTCCTTTATTGCCAGATGTGAGTACCCTCTGCCAGATGTTCCCTCTGCCATCACTCCACCATCTCTATCTGTGGTGGTTTGAAAGAAAATGACCCCCCCCCCAAAGAGTGGCTCTATTGGGAGGTATGACTTTGTTGAAGTAGGTGTGACCTTGTTGGAGGCAGTGTGCCACCATGGAGGCTGGCTTTGAGGTCTCATAAATACTCAAGTATTCCAGTCACTTCCTGTTGCCTTTGAATGAAAATGTAAGGGCTCTTAGTTCCTGCTCCAGTAGCATGTCTGCCTGCACAGCAGCATGTCTGCCTGCACAGCACCATGACTGCCTGTGCAGCACCACGTCTGCCTACACAGCATCATGTCTGCCTGCACAGCAGCATGTCTGCCTGCGCAGCACCATGTCTGCCTGCACAGTACCATGTCTGCCTGCACAGCATCATGTCTGCCTGCATAGCATCATGGCGCACCAGGATGGTCAAGGATGGAACTCTGAAACTGTAAGCTACTGCTTCATTTCCTTTAAACAAGTTGCTGTGGTCATGGTGTCTCTTCACAGCAATAGAAGCCCTGACTAAGGCCCTGTCTCTTCACAATGAACTGAAACCATGGGTGGGAACTAACTTTCCTCCCTTCAGTGGTTTCTGACGGGCATTCTGTCACAGTGACGCAAATGGAATGCCCTCATGCAGCTGGAAGTCTCTCACCAAGTCAGGCAGACGCTTGCACCATGTTCTTGAACTTTTAGGATTGTGAACTTAGTCAACTCTTCCCTTTAAAATAAAATATCTAGTTATGAGTCTTTTGTTATAGCAACAGAAATGTGCTAATACGGGCAGAATGAAGCTAAGAATGATAGAGCATTTACAGCACTGTTAGAGAAAAAGGACTGGGCTGAATGTGATGTGTACTCTCATCACTAAACATAGGTACGCCCCACCAGGGAAGGTCTAGCGCTAGCCTCTCAAGCTGTCGTATGTACCCAGATGTTGTCAGTATCCATACGTTATCCTATCAGATGTGTCCCACGAGATGAAGCAAGCACTGGGACCACTCAGTTCCTTTCTCTTTGGTTTTGTGATCTAGACAAATTTTTGTTTTGGAAATTTTATTGCTACCTGGCAGGTCAAAGGGGTTAGCATAACCTGGATATTAGATGCTGAAAACAATTGGAAGAGTTTTTTGCTTCAATATCAGGGCCTTGGCTAACTCTGGCGCCTGGTGAGTTAGGTTACAATGAACTGATTGTCTAGCACCAGCGCCCTTTGGATGCGCGAGGCTCCAGAGTTTCTGTAAGACTCAGCACTAAGCCCATTGACCATCCCAAGTACAACTGTCTGGACCCCTGAGCTGAATCTACCTGCTCACTTTCCCTATGACTCAGTGTGAAATAAATGTGATCAGGTAGCTCCCCAGAGTGATGTCTCATCAGGAGCATGTTTGAAGGGCTCTCTGCAATCTTTGTTCCTGCCACTTTCTCATATAGAGGTCCCATCTGTAAGCCAGCACGGAGCACATGACCTTTCTGTTTGTTCTCTTTGGGATAGCTCCAGTTGTTTGCCTTATTTGATTCATTGACCTGAAACTTTTTTTGTGTCTAAGTTCACTTCTCTAGAGCTACGCAGAAGAAATCTATTGCACTCACATGAAAACCCTTTTGATTACGACGGTTGCTGGTTGCTGTTATACACAGTGGGGGTCCCTGACAAGGGGTTACTCTCTCCCCTTTAACCATCTCAGGACTGTTCTTTGAACAAGAATTTGGGCAGTTGTTTTTTTTTTTTTTTGTGCTATAAGCAGAGGAACAGTCTGTCTCAGATGAGAGACGAATGTTTCTATCTTTCATTACGTGGCAACTGCCAAGAACTGCGAGGCTTCTGAGATTTTACCTCCTTGCAAGATCGATGATTTAGCCTGCTGCTGTCCACATGTACTGGTTAGAGAGACCAGTGTCCAAGGAGAGACAGAAAGGACATTCTACTACTCACAGCAGCAGCCAGCATACTGTCACTTTTACATGGTGGCTCCTCGGGGCCATGTGACCCTTCACACACACAGGGTGAGGAGGTAATGAGCACTCAGTCTTTTATTATGGGCTGTAAGCAAACCTGTGCCCTTTGCCTGGGAGGTGGCATTGTTGTTTTTGAATAGGACAGCAAGCAAACCAAATCTTTGCCCAAGAGCAGTGGTTCTCAACCTTCTTAATGCTGTGACCCTTTAATACAATTGCTTATGTTGTGGTGACCCCCCCCCAGCCATAAAATTATTTCTTTGTTACTTCATAACTGTAATTTTGCTAGTTATGAATCACAATGCAAGCATGTGATGTGCAGGCTATCTAATATGTGACCCCTGTGAAAAGGTCATTCAACCCCCAAGGGGGTCGAGACCCACAGGTTGAGATCTGCTTCTCTAGAAAGAGACGTACTGTCTTCCTAAGACTGCTCTGTTGCACACACATCCGTGGAAGAGAGTGGTGAGCTAAGATAGCCAGCCCCTCTGCGCATGTGTGCAGAAAAGTCTGAGGCCTCTGATTCCCTTCCAGCTTTCCGACTCGTAGCCTCTGTGTCACCAGAACGAGGCACTTATTTCTCTCAACCTTTTGCACACCCAGACTTCACGCCACAAGATACACAGGCAAGGAAGGAGCAAGAGAAGGTGAGAGCAGTGTCGGCTCTTTATTTTCCTGCTTGGACTGACAACTTCCTCTAGTTCGTTCTTTTCCTTCACATCTATGAAACAGCTTCCGCTCCAAATGACACCGATTTTCCATTTCTACTCTGGCAGGCATTGGGTAAAAAGCCTGGTGAATGTTATGTAGAAGGTAGAAGTTCTAGCTGCCAAGTGACAAAAATTATTAAAAGTCAGGAGAGAAGCTGGGCACAGGGGCACATGCTTGTGGTCCCAGCTACCTGGACGCAGAGGCAGGCTGAAGTTCAAGGCCAGCCCGGGCAATTCATCACAACCCACCCAACCCCCAAAGTAGGAAATCATGACCTATTGAGTGATAAGGGTCAAGGCTCAGTGATAAAGGTCATGCTCTCCATCCACAGCGCTGGCATTAGTTACTACTCCGACTCAAACAAAATAAGAAGAGCTAGAAACATGGGTTAAGAGGAGGAGGATAGAGGAGGTCACTGTTCATATTAAGGAGATACTAAGATGGGCACGTTGGGTGACCTGGGCATTTTATGAGTCTAAAAGCAGCCTGCTCAAGAAGTCCTCCTGGTGGTTCTTGAAATGTGGTTCCTAGATTAACATCATTTCCAGCACAAAACTCATTTGATGTCCAAATCTTGGGAACCTGATCAGGATACATAGACTCAGCTGACCCACCAATGCAGCGAGGGCCCTTCCAGGAAGGTTTCTGAAGTGCACTGACATTTGCAGGCTTAGGCAGGTGTCCCTCAAAACTGAGCACACACACTCATCCCTGGGGAGGTTGTCAAACTACACAATCTAGGCAATCAGGAAGGAGGTGCAGCCCCCGCATCTCTTCCAGGTTTCCAAGCAAGGTCAGTGTTGCAACTTCTTTGGACACTTTGAGTCATTTGGGGGGTGGGAGGAGGCTGAATGAGCCTCCCGTGAGAGGGGCTGTGTGAGGAAGTTATTAAGGAAATGCACAGAGTGCAGCAACATCATTCAATTGTCTCTGGTGCTTGAAGGACACAAGTAAGAAGGGCGTGATTTCTGGGGCTGGCCTGTGGCCTGCTCTTCTGGACGTGTCCACTCAGATGTCCTTGCCTGTCTATAATACGGTTGCTGAAGGCTCCAAGTGCCAACTGTGGCTCCTGATGCTTTGTGGTACATTCCTCTTCCTGGATGGAGAAGCTGAGGCTGGTCCACAGAGCTATTTGTGTCCCAAGGTCACAGGGACCTCAGACGGATTGGGCTGGCAAAGGTCTCTTGAAGCCAGGCCAGAGCTCTTTCCTCGGGGGCCCCCAAGGCCGTCTTCCTCAACAGTGGGGAGTGACAGAGCTTGTAAGATTAGCACCCCTGTGCCTCCCTTGTAAAAACAGGACCTGCTCAATCTCCAGGCCCAGCGGTGAATAATAGGAATCTTTATCATCCTTTCCAACAGAGAGCATTTATTTAAAACCCTTGGCTAACTCACGAGGTGAGCTGGCCTGTTACACACCATCACATGGCATGGAAACTGGCAATTAAATTTAGCAACCCACCTCGGTAAATTCAGACCAGGATGTTTACAGGCCAGCACAACCCAGGAGGAGCCAGGGGGCTTTGTTTCCAAACCAAAAGGTCTCCAGAAAAAGAGTGAAGGGAATCTTCAGAGAGTTAGGCCGAGTTACCAGCATCTGTCCCCATCAGTAATGTGGCATCCTCTGACTGTGGAAGGCCAAGAATTCCCCTGCTGTAACACAGCCCAGGGGACGGCTGTTGGCTTGGTGGAGCCGCTGCTCAGGAATGGGGAGGCAATGGCTCCAAGGACAAGCTGTCTGTTTACTGACTCTGGGGACCAGAACCAGAGAGACTATGTGGAACCAAACAGTCATTTTCCCTAAACGAAGGACATTGCACTTTCAATGCCCATCTGTAGCCATATGGGTGAGTGATGGTGGAGGCTCAGCTAAGCAGTAAACAGGGCTCTGGGCATCTACTAGTTAGAATGATGGCCAGAGGTACAGGAAAGATGCTGTCTGCCTTCCAGG
Source organism: Ondatra zibethicus (assembly GCA_004026605.1). Taxonomy (NCBI): domain Eukaryota; kingdom Metazoa; phylum Chordata; class Mammalia; order Rodentia; family Cricetidae; genus Ondatra; species Ondatra zibethicus. The sequence goes on along the minus strand of PVIU01009515.1, from coordinate 70,028 downwards.
GAGCTTTTCTGTTATAGAAATATATAAAGAAGATATCTCCTGTGACCCCTTTGGGATAAAAACATAAGCAAAAGTACAGTTGCATGCATTTTTAAAATCTGCCTGCATGAGTTGGGATGCTCCAGCAAGAGATGAGTTTCTCGTTTTAGCCAAACACAGTCTGAGTTCCTGCCCCACAAGTGCATTAGTGGGAAGGGGAGGGAACGGAGCAAGTTTTGCTCAAGTGAGACTTTGGCCACATCTTCCCCAGCCCTGGATGTGCCTGGTACAGGATATCTGTCCATTTGCATAAGGGCTCAGGAATTCTGTTGTGAGTGGCAAGGAGAGGACGCCACTCTCCACTAGCAGACTACTCTGGAGAACTCAGGTCAGCAAGTCCAGTGTCCACACCACATCTCCCTCTACCTTGTACAACAGCCTCCCAGAAAAGGGAACAGAACCCAAAGTGTCAGCTTTGGGCCTCTGATCCTGGGAGCATAGCTCTTTCCCCACAGAGGTGATAGAAGCCCTAGCCTCCTCCTAAGCCGTGTGTGTGTGTGTGTGTGTGTGTGTGTGTGTGTGTGTGTGTGTGATCTCTCACTTATCTGTGTTTGCTGTGTTTGGCCTATACCTATTGTGTAGCACCTTCTTCCTAGATTAAAGCCTTCTATCTTGGAAGGAAACTTTAAAACAGGATGTTTACAGGGAGGTAAAATACTACAGGGACTTCTTTAAGACAGGAAGTAAACAACTCAAAATAGCTTTAGGAAGTCCCTGAAACTGTACAAGATTCACCAGACGCCTCCCTCCCCAATTGTAGCTAAATAGTAAGGACTCTCAGATAAACCAAGAGTGGGGCAGCTTGGGAGAAGCAGAGACCAGCTGAGCTACCTGGAGGAGGCTCAGACCAACTGAGCCATCTAGAAAGGACACCCTCCAGCCTGTTGTGCTGCCTGCAGGCTGTGCAGTGTGCCCTAGATCTCTAGCTTTTGTGAAATGTCACCTCTACTAGGGGTGGGCTTTGGTGATGTAGCTGACTTTGAGTCATTTCCACTCCCATAAGAAACCCCTCACCTATGGTCTTAGGGTTTTTATTGCTGTGAAGAGACACCATAACCATGGCAACTCTTATAAAGGAAAACATTTAGTTGAAGTTGGCTTCTAGTTTAAGAGGTTAAGTCCATTATTGACCTGGCAGAAAGCATGGCAGCATGCAGGTAGACATGGTGCTAGAGAAAGAGTTGAACATTCTACATCTAGATTGACGGGCAGCAGGAAGTGAACTGGCTTGAGCTTCTGAGACCTAGTGACACGCCTCCATCAACAAAGCCAAGCCTACTCCCATGAGGCCACACTTCCTAATAATGCCACTACCTATGGGCCAATGGGGGCCATTTTTATTCAAGCCACCATACCTATATTCCTATTGCTAACTCTAGTAAAGCTCATTGGCTCACCAAGTTGGACTTTGGTGGTGTCCATACTTTATTCCACTGCCAGTTCTCTCTCTGGGGTGAGTGGATGTTTGCTCGTGTCTCCCCAAAAAGGGTTTGTCATACAACAGTATCTCATATACATCCAGTGTGCCCATATCTGCAGAGCAGGGAGTCTCCAGGTGGGTGATCCTGGTAAAGAGGAGCCAGAGATGCCAACTACTTCAGAAGTTCACAGGTTGATAATGGAACACATGCAAGCTTCCTGGGATAATTGAAATATCAGGACTAAATCCTGGGAGCCCAGTGTTCATGGGGCATATAGAGCAGACGTGCCAGGACAGGTCGAACACGGCAGAAATGCTCCCCCTGAGCTGGCCATGTTATCAGATTTAGAGGTCACCACCTGTACCCCAAGTTGGGTCTGGCCGCTCATTCTCAATAAGCCTAAGCCAATTAAAAGAGACAAATAAATAGTGGGAAAGCAGAAAAAGGATATTTATTCAGCATGGCCACATTGGGAAGAGGGAAGAAGAGATACAGTGAATTTCCCATCCCTAAACCTGTCTTCAGGGTCCTGAAGTGAGGCCAAAGTGTAAATAGAGGGCCAAGGATGTACACATCTCCATAGTCCTGGTCATGACCCCTCCCACCACTGACCCATCACTGTCTGGGCTTCAGTCCTAGTCTGTGAGATGGTCTGGAAAGTTGTTAGGGCTGTGTGCAATCTCTTAGACAAGCTCCTCCGGCTGGTGCTCTTTACTTTACCCATCATGAGACTCCTGGGGGAATTCCCCATCCGTAGGGCCCATTGTTTCAGTGGTCTGATAGTCAGATTGAGAGAGGGGACTGGCAGACATTTAAGAATGTCTTCATTTCTGGCCAGGCCAGTCACAGGGCCACGACAGCAGCTCCCACCCTGGACTGTGGGACCGTTTGCCTGCATGTCTGGGGCACTCCGGATAGCTGATATTTGCCTCCTGCAGACAGTATTTCCCAGGCATCCTTGCCTCTGACTTCTGTCTGGTTCAGCCTGGAGTCAGTGAGGGCGGAGGAACAGAGCTGCTGAAGCCAAAGGGAAGCCAGGTGTGTCTCTATCTCCTGACTCCTCCCTGCCTCTCTGTGGTTGAAAGGACCACTTTGAATCTGGTGACAAATAAAGTTGCTTTTCTCAGCCTGGGACTAATATGGGAAACTCTGCTACTTCTGTTGGTCCATCTCTCACTTCCATGGGGCCTTTGGTTCTTCCAGCATCGTGGTCACTGTCCCTGTGACTGATGAAGGAGGCTGGGCCTGTCTGTCTTCTTAATTGGTCTGTGGGTATACATGAGCAGTCTGGAGACCACTGGAGCCTGGGGCATGTGTGAGCAGTGAACAGATTTCGTTGTGGGGATGGAACTTTACCCACACCTGTGACTGTACCTCCTCGTCGGGCCAGAGGTCTTGGCACTGGAAGATCATCCCAGGCCACATTTTATTGGAAGGGAGGAACTGCAAACAAACTGTGGAAGCCACAAAATTGATCCAAATTAGCTGAGCAAGAAAAGCATTTCCTTTGCCTAAAAAGGAAAAACTGAGGGAGAGAGAGAGAGAGAGAGAGAGAGAGAGAGAGGAGAAACTTGAAGGTGATGATTCCCTTTCATCCATTGCCTGGGATCCTCATGAGAGAAATGAGGGGTCTAGCTCAGACACCCAGCCCTGACTCCTGACTGCTCATTTGAGAAGCCCGGTACTTGTGACCGCCAAGCCCACGGTCTACTTGGGCAGCACTTCTGGTACCAACAGCCTTGTCCCTGGGAGTTGTACATCTGTGTCCAGTGCTCACCAGTCCCCACTGACAACAGCTTAGAGCCACTCACCATTCATAGGCCCCTGACCATACCCATTCTCTTCTAAGGTTAAGAAGTCTTTGTCCTGGAGTCATTTGGTTCCCAAAACACCAACATTTGGTGATGTCCACCTTTTGACTACTGAGAGCAGGATGTCTATGACCATGGACAGGTAAATATCTCTTTGCATCCCTGCTTTCAATTCCTTTAGATATATACCCAAAAGTAGAATTAAGAGGTCATATGATAATTCTTCTATTTTATTTACTTTTTACTTTTTATGTATATGTGTCGCAGGCTTTCTTAGAGCGCCAGCCTCCAAATCATGACACAGGGACTTATTACTAATTACAAAATCTCAGCCTCAGCTTAGGCTTGTTTCTAACTAGCTCTTATAACTTAAATAAACCCATTTCTGTTCATCTTTGTGCTGCCACGTGGCTTGTGGCTTTTACCTCTCCTCCTGCATATCCTACTTCATCTCTGTCTCCTTTGGCTTCTCCTCTGAGCATAGATTCATCTCCTCTTTCCCTCTCTCTGCCTGGAAGTCCTGCCTAACCTCTTCATGCCTCACTATTGGCCATTCAACTCTTTATTAAACCAATCAGAAGATGTCTTGGCAAAGTCACATCTTCACAGTGTACAAAAGGTTATTCTGGAACAAATATGGATGCTTTGACTGCATATATGTCTATGCAGCACATGTTTGTCATGCCCATGGTGGGCACAGATGGGGTGGGATCCCTTTGAACTAAAGTTAGAAACAGTTGTGAGCTACCAAGTAGGTGCCAGGAATTGAACTCTGGTCTCCTCTTTCCATTTAATGTTTTGAAGATACTCCATACTGTTTCCCATAAGTGTCTGCACCATCTAGATTCCCACTAATGGTGTGTAGAGAAAGGTTCAAGCTTCCAGAAATCCTTGACACTGTGGCTGCTTTTCCTTTTCTTCCTTTCTCCTCTCCTTTGTCCCTCCTTCCCTCACTCCCTTTCTTCTCCCCCTCTTTCTCTCCAGGGTATCATGTAGCCCAAGCTAGCCTTCAACTCACAGCTGAGACCGATCCTGAACTCCAGATCCCCTTGCCTCTACCTCCCAAGCGCTATGATTACAGGCCTGTGGCACCAGGCTCAGATCCTCCTACCTCCTGCCGTCCTGATGGGAGTGAAACAATCATTAACCTTTTGCTTTACTGTTAAAATGTGTTTTATATGTGCAGTGAGCATTCCAGCATGCTTAAGAAGCGCACCGGGAAACCTCAGTTTCCTTCTCCTTTTATCCCAGTTCCCATTTCTTGCTCTGCAGACAGCAGTGACCTCAAGGCTGCTTCCTGAGGCAGCCTACATGCAAAGGCGTTTCCATGTCTGTATATACATCTTCGAGTGGTCCTTTGGGGGCTGTGCCAGCTCCTAGCTCCTGTCTCTCCGTTTCCTGGTCTACTGTGGTGTGAGCAGTCTGCACCACGTTTCGAATGGCAGTGAAATGAGCTATTCTGCCATCTCTTCCCATCATGATGGGCAGAAACACTGGACCAAAATCCATTTTCCCTCCCTCAAGTTTCAGTCAACTATTGCCACAGCAATGTAACCGTAATTGATACAGTCAGCAAGAGTTTAGCTCTCAGAGGCTTCCGAAGAGATTAGATCTGTAATATTTAGAGCATGCCAGCCCCTGGATGGAGCCTTCTACATCTTCATTTATTCATTTTTAAATATAAATATACTGTAACCTTATAGAAGTATATTAAGTCGTGTAGTCTTTGGATTTGGTTAATTCATATGTTTTAAAGGTGCAGCTTTTGTTTAAAACAAATAGTAATAATTTTTAAAATAAATGAAAGTACTTTTAAAGCTTTCTTTTTGTTATTTTTTTTGTTTATGTGTCTGTGTGTCTGTGTGAGTGTGTGTATGACACATGTGTGCAAGTACCTTTGGAAGAAGTCAGTTCCCACAGCTGGACTTACAGGCACTTGTGAGTCACCTTGCATGGGTGCTGGGAACAAAGCTAGTGTTCACTACAAGAGCCACAAGTACTGCTAACCACTCTGTCAGCTCCTCAGAAGTCAGCACATGGTGAGGGGCTGGGTCTCTCTTCCTCTTCTTCAAAAGCCACTAATGTCACCTTGGGATTACCACTTTCTTGATTTTACCTAACCACCTCCCAGTGTCTCCACCTCCAGACGCTATGAACTTGTGAAACTGAGGGCTGAGTTTCTAGCCCGTGAACTTTTGGGAAGTACATTCAGCCGTAGCAGGACTGAGTCTCATACAATAGGGAGGAACTTTTTGACTATTCAGTCAATATTAATGGGTGGATGACCCAGATTTGACATTTTGTAAGGATCTATGACTGTCCTAGGAGGGGAGAGGTTGCAAAGTCAAGAAGAGCCTCAAAGTTCAAGACCTTGATCTCACAGGGCATTCCTCATTTCAGTTGATGGCACAGATTAGCCCTTGGGTTGCTACATTTAATTAGAAAGTAGACGCTAGAAACTGCTGTCTCGTTTGTGTGTGTCTGTGTCTGTCTTTCTCTGTGCCTTTCTGTGTGTATATGTGTCTCTGTATGGCTGTGTATGTGTCTCTCTCTGTGTGTGTCTGTGTGTCTCTGTGTGTGTCTTCGTGTGTGTGTCTGTGTGTCTCTCTGTGTGTATGTGTCTCTATAAGTATATGTGTATGTCTATGTGTATACATATCTCTGTATGTCTCTGTGTGTGTCTCTGTGTGTATGTGTCTCTTTGTGTGTATGTGTCTCTGTATGTATATATGTGTGTGTCTCTGTGTGTATATGTCTGTGGTGTGTGTGTGTGTGCACATGCGTGTACTTGAATGCTGAGCTGACCAGGGAGTCATAATCTTTTCCCAGTATGGACTGCCTCAGCAGAACGCCTGTTTAAAGAAGCCATGGCTGTGCTAAACTCCAAGCCTAACCAGACTTCAAGAAGAAAAGAAGGCTGGAGTCTGTTTCCCTCTCTGTATGTGACGGTGAGGAGAGCAAGTGAGGAGCTGGACCTGCCTCTGTGAGTGCTCTTTTGACTTGAGGCTGCCATCATCATGGCTGCCCTCACCCAGGGGCTCCTGCAGGCAGCTGCCATCCACCATCTCTAGTTAAGGTCAAGATTCAGGCTCATCATTTTATACTATGCTTTCTACTATGGAAACGGGAGCCTTGAGAGACCTAAGGATAGGATATACAAACAGGACCCGTGTGGCCCTGAGGAAGAGGACTGCTTGTGACCGGGCAGGCCATCAAGGCCTCCCTGACTCACAGAGTCTGGGCATGAGTGATTCAAGCTAGCTGCCCACTGTGTTTGGATGCCCAGGATGGTACCGTGTCACTCCTGCACTCCCACAGTAGCCTGGTGCTGGCTTTGGGCTGCTTCTTTCTCATGGAGTGTCCTGGGTGACCAGGCAGGAGGACACCTGCTGGAGCAGCTTCACAAGGTGTGCCCAGTGTCTGCTATCTGCAGGGTTTCAGTCCATATCATCAAAGATCATCCTAGTGACCCTGAAAGTATCCCATCCAATACCGCTCCAGCTTTGCTGGTGTCCATATCCGTGCTCAGCACCCTGATCCTGACCGTTCTGGAAGCTTCTCTGCATGAGTGGGAAACATATAATCCAGGTGGAAGAGGAAAAACAGCTGTGGTATCAACACTCAGTTCTCTTCCTGTTTCCTGAGCTTGCGTGAGTTGCCGAAAGCATCCGGAGTCTTTCTAACGATGACGGGGGGCGGGGGGGGGGCTAGACATTGCCACCTCCACTGTGCCTGGTGACCCGCTGTGTTTCAGACGGGGGTACTGCAAAAAAAAAGGCTTGATCCACTGAGTCCCAAACCAGTGCAGACTCAGCAGAAGTGCTTGGGAGGTTAAAGCTGGAGTGTTCGGGGTTTGCTGGGGCGGGGTGATTGTGGGGAGAGAAAAGGGTAAGTTCTAGAATTTCCTAAGATGCTGACTCAGCTCCTCGCCTGTCCGGGATGCAGCCTGCAGAGAAGGCTGGGTGATGAAGGAGGCCATCTGGCTGTCAGGCTAGTATAGACATGAGGTGGCCTTGGGCCTGCCTGCTGGCCAGCCTTGAGGGACAAGGAGGGCAAAAAGGGGGAGGAGGAGGAATGGGAGGCTGCAGAGCCATTGGCCAGTGAAGTCCATGTGGGTGGAAAGGGGGGGTCAAACAGCTTCTTCCATAATGTCTGGGCTCCCTTTGAATATTGGACTGTGTAGTGTGGATTCTAGGTGAGCAGCCAGCCGGGCTTGCTCCTTCTTTAGATATATTTTAAGCTCTCAGAACACTGGCATTCTGTACCCATGTAGACTTACTGTTTGCGTGGGAGCCTGGGCTCCTCTGTGCTTCCCCACAAGGCAAGGTCACTCCAGGCTGGTGGTTTGTGCAATCCTGAAGTTTGACTGTGGGACAAAAGTCACAAGTCCTCTGGTAGCTCTCACGGTACCTGCTCTGAAAAGTCCCAAGCTGGTGGTGACTGGCGCCACCCTGTCCTGTCCTCAGCTGTCAGCTCAGTGTGGGGGACAGACTCCCAGTACTGTCTGTCACCTGGCCAGGCTGTGACCACAGCTGTGGTCCTGGAGAGCTCCTGAGGCGGGGACCTGTGCAGGGCAGCGTGAAGCATCAGATCAGGCATCCCAGAAGGCAGGCCTCCTGACAGGAGCTGTGAGTCCACGCTCACTTACATAACACTTCCTGAGTATGCTTCCTCCGTCTCAGCAACGGTTGGGTCAGCAAGTGACCTTTAAAACCACTCAGGAGAAGCCGCTTCTGGAAGCTGGGCCTCCCAGGAGCCACTCCTTCCTGCCATCCTCCTTCCTGCCTAGGCAGCTGTATACTCGAGGGCTGGGGAAGTAAAACATTTAAAGTTTTAGGCCAAACGTGGTGATCCCTACCTACAATCCCAGCATCAGGAGACAGGGAGAAGGCCTAGGCATTCAAAGCCAGCCTAGGCCACACAGGAAACTGTCTTTAGAAAAAGCAATGTGTGTGTGTGTGTGTATATATACATGTGCACACACTTGGATGTGCATTTGTATGATTGTATATATGAAATCCAGAGGACAACCTCAGGTGTCATGTCTTATGCCTCAAGAGTTGCTTACTCTTTTTTTCCCCCCATCTATATAGCTATGGGGAAATTCTCACCCATGCTGAGGTGAGACTTTCTAATGGTTACAGGTGCTCCAGAGAAGTCCTGTGTGAAACCTCTCACCCACACTCCTATAAGCAAACCCAATACATGGATTCATTCACCGAGCTAGACTCACGTGGAATAGTCACTGGGCCTGTGATTGCTGCCCTAACTGCAGTGAGCAGAAGTTGGTTCACATCTCCCCAGGAGAAGTAAACACAACAACTGGGCATAGGAGGGAGGGCGGGGAAGGAATGCCAGTGCTTCTATCTCTGGTACCCAGGCTACTGTGCTCCTGTTCTGGGACGTGCCCAGATGCTGCACACATCCTGTGGTGTCTTTCAGCCACTTTTAGATGACTTAAAACACCTACTGGGATGCCAAGGGAAGGCATCTCCACTTACCCAGGGCAGATGTGCTTTGTGCTTTGTCTCTGAACAGCTGTGAGACGTACCAGGATGAGTACCTGGGTGCAGAAGATTAGGCACACGCTCAGGCATGAGGGCAAATCCTAGGAGTCCAGCCTTGCCTCACCCCCAGGCCTCCTGGAAGGGGGCGTCTCTTAAAGACTGGGGAAGGAGTATTGGTGGAGAGCATTCAGAAAAAGGACAAAGCCAGAGCCCAGTTCCGGAGGCTGGAGCAGTGACATGTGGACGGAGTGAGAATGAGGAAGGGACAAAGAAGATAAGGAGGACGTACAGCAGACCAGATACTGGCTGGGGTGTGGGGGATGGATTTGGCCTTTGCTCTGAGAGGCAGAGGAGCCATTTCAGATCTGCAGCAGGGAAGGAGGGGAGAAGACGGGGAAGGAGGGGCAGGGGAATGTCATCTTTGCAGTTCGGCCTGGTTATGGTCTCCTCTGCATTGGGCAGATAAGCTCGGGGGCAGGTGCATCAACCAGGGCTCCGAGGGGCAGATGCCTGTCAGGGACTTACAGGTGACCTGGCCATGGCTAGAAGTCCTCAACCAGGCTGTCTACAAGATGCAGTGTCAGATAATGGCAGCCTGTACTCACAGGCCTATGCACGAGGACATGGGTCGTGTCACTCTCAACCTGTGGCATAAGTTCTGGGAATTAGGGAGACTGTGGTGAGAGCTTGGGGGTCCAAAGTCACAGAGCCTGGAATCAGCTGTCTGGGGTGGTGGATTGCAGACTCTGTCCAGCTGTCAGGGAGAGGCCAGCTCTCCATTGTCCTGTGGTAGCCTGCCCCAGCAGAGTGAGGGCACGTGCCCACAGTCCACCCACATGTGCACGCTGTCCTCTGGGAACAGCCTTGTTCTGAATGCTTCTTAATCTAAAAACCGAAGTTGACACCTGCAGCGAGCCACCCCAGCAGACAGTGGGTCACACTGACCCTTATCTAGGGCATGGCGTGTTCAGCTTGTAGAAGACCTTAGAGTGTGCTTTACCTTCTGAATGAGCAAATGCTCCTGCCAGCAGCCGGTTCTGGCACCCAAAGGTGTCACAAGTCCTCCCATTGCCAAGAGGATCTCTAGAAGCAAGTGTCGCTCAGAACTAGGCCCTTAGGGTTTGCTGTCCTTGTTTGGTGCCACTGTAGGTGCGACCTACCTCTGAACTGGCTTTTCTTTTGGCCATAGAGCAGGCTGCACAGTGATGCCATGGCACTCAGAGGAAGGGCTGCAGGGGTGCCTCATAAAGCCTCGCTTGGACCTGCCCTGCATTCACCCAGGATGGAAGGCATAGATACAGTGTAGAGTTGCTGAGTAGACTGTGTGGAGGTGCGGCTGGAGGGTTTGCTTCCAGGTGGACTGAGAGTAACAACTGTCATTGTGGGATGGAGCCTGAGCCCAGAGGGTCAAGGGATGAGAAGTAAACTCAAAACTGAAGGCTTTATGTCAAGGCCTGAAGATAACCTTGAGGGGACAGTTTGTGTTTGGTGAGGGCAAACACACTGAGTTAGAAGAGGCAAAGCTAAGAGAGGCAGCTGTGGAGAACCCGATGGTCACCAGAGACACAATTTCAGACACAGGCCCCCAGGCATCAGAGGGAGGGCACAGTCTCCTTCTGATCCCACAAAGCCAGGCTGGGAAGGCCGAAGAAGCACCCAACAGTGCTGGGGACACAAGTGTTGGGCCCCACGGGTGCTTGCTGCGTATAGCTGATCTGAATTATGGGTTGGAGCAGCCTTGAGGTGAGGGCCACTCTGAATAACAGACCGACTGGATGCCAGTCATCTGCGGGGCTCTCATGACCACGCCACATGGTCACCAGGCTCTTCTTTCGGGTGCAGGGGAAGGAGAAGGCTGTGGAAACCTCTGGTGTGCTCAGGAAGGCTTCCACCGTGTACTGGGCATTGACAGCGCTCTGCCCACTCTTGGACACCACGTGTTTGTGCTGTTCACCTTATGATGGAATCTGCCATAGGCGTTCTGAGACACACATTTTTACCTCCTTAGTAATAATAACCTATATTTCTAGTGGGTGCTCCTGGAGCAAGGGCCTCTTTCCCCAGCCTTTTGGAACTAAGTGTGGCTGCAGGATAAGAACCAAATGTTAATGGACTAAAATTGGAATTATTATGTTCAACTTCAGGGAAGTCATACTAAGGAAAAGGGATTCTTCTTCCTTCGAGCTTCGGGATGGACTACAAGTCTGATGATTGGAGCTCAGCCCATTTGGGCCATGAAACAGAAACTCTGTGTTAATGGGGTGTGGGGATTTGAGTGAGGAGTGTCCCCTTAGGCTCAGAAATGTAAATGCTTAGTCACCAGAGTGACACTATTTGAAAAGGATTGGGAGGTGTGGTCTTGTTGGAGGTAGTGTGTCACTGCAGATGGGCTTTGAAGTTTCAAAACCCAATGCCAGGCTCAGTGTCACTCTCTCTCTGCCTGCCGATCAGGAAGTAGTCCTCAGCTACTTTTCCAGTGCATGCATGGCACCATGCTTCCCACCATAATGATAACTGACTAAACCTCTGAATCCATAAGCAAGCCCTCAATCAAATGATTTCCTTTATGAGCACCACTTTGGTCATGGTGTCTCTTCACAGCAATAGAATAGTGGCTAAGACATGGAGTCTAAACACTGTTAAAAAGTAGGAACTGCTATTATTTTTCATTTATGTGAGCAAGCTATAGACTTGTATCTTTTGGCAAACTACTCTAATTTTGGTTTCTAAAATATACGGATGATCCTATTTCTAACTAATGTCTAATGAACAGTAAACACATACATGTGCATGCGTGCAAACACCAAGCCTGTCTTCTACATATGTATGTACCCTCACATATAAAAAATGTGCACAAAGACACAGAAATATAAATAAATGTTATAAAACAATTGTCACCATTACCTGGCGAGATGGCTCAGTAGTTAAGCGTGCAGGCTGCTTTCTAAGAGGACCAGTTTGCCTGTTAACCCCATCTCCAGGAGATCTGACGCCTTCTTCTGGCCTCACTGGGCTCCTGGGCTCACTTTGCAAACCCTGGTGCAGATACACACATTATCCAAAATAAAAATCTCTTAAAAACAATTACTAAGAAGGTCAGCATTAAGTAGAGAGTGTGGACTCGAGTCAGGCTGCCTGACTCTGACTTTGTGCTGGCTGTGTATCTTTTTTAGCTTTCCTAATCTCTCTGTCAGTTTTCAAACTGATAAGCTAGGGATGACACTGGGAGCAATGGCGTGGCTTTGGTCCCCAACATTGTTTAGTCAGGGTTATTACTGCTGTTATGAGACACCCTGGCCAAAAGCAACACGGGAAAGAAAGGGCTTATTTGACTGACATATCTTGAATTATAGTCCACTCAGGGAAACAATGGCAGGATCTCAAGTCAGGTAGAAACCTGGCAGCAGGCACTGATGCAAAGACCATGGAGGAGCATTGCTTACTAGCTTTCTTCTAGAACCCAGGACCACCAGCAACCCAGGATAGCACCACTCACAATGGGCTGAACTCTCCCACATCCTTAATCACTAATTAAGAAAATGCCCTACAGGCTTGCCAATAGCTTTATCTTATGGAGGCATTTTCTTCCTTGAGGTTCCCTCTCAAGTGACTATAGCTTGTGTCAAGCACAGGGATTAAATGAAAGAACATAATTATTTAGAGACAGAATAGGGGGCGGGGGTCAGAACAAAGTGCAACAGCACATGTGTAAGACAAGGCCATGGTGAAACTCGCCCTTTTGTGTGCTCACCTAAAACAGTCAATTTAAAGAACATGATCAACCTCAAGGTTCACAGGTTCAGAGTTTTCAGCTGAGGGTTGTTTGGCCCCGTTGCCATGGGCCTGTGGGGGTCATGTCTGTGTCTGTGGATCTGTTTTCATGGCAGTGAGTGAACAAAGAAGGAGAGATGGGCTGAGGCTGGGGATGTGTCTTGGTTGTGGGGCCTAGCATACCCAAGGTGCTGGTTTCAACATCCAGTCCTCCCACAAATACTCTTGATTCTCATTCTGTAGATAATTTCACCAGGCATGGTGTCATATGTTTGCAGTCCCAGCCTGTGGGAAGCTGAGGCATGTTCAAGTTTCATTATCATTGCAGTGATAAGATACCTTGACCGAAAGCAGCTTAGGTGGCAAGGGGGCTTATTTCAACTGGCGAGTCCAGGTTAAATTCCACATTGTGGGGAAGTCGAGATAGGGACTTCAAACAGCTAGTCATAGCACATCTACAGTCAAGACAGAAAGAAATGAATTCACGCATGCTCACTTGTTTGCTTGCTTGTGATCAGCTCGATTTCTCCACCCTTATATAGTTGAGAATCCCCAGCCTAGGGAATAATGCCACCCAGAGTGGGCCTGGGTCTTCCTAAATCAGTTGATTTAATGGAGACAGTCCCTTCTAGACATGCCCGTAAGACAATCCATTACAGATGATTTCCCCATTGAGACTCTTTCCCCAAGTTATTCTAAGTTGTATCAAGTTGGCAATTAAATCTAACCATCAAGAAGGCAGGAGACTTGTCGTGAGTTTGAGGTCAGCCTGGGTTACATTGTAAGACGCTGTCCCAACAAAACAAAAAAACAAATTGGAGTTGAAGAAGAAGCATAGTCCTCTTCAAGGGCACACTACCCAAGGCTTTACTTCCTTTCTCTAGGCCCCGCCTCCAAGAGGCCCCATCACTATCCAGTAGCTCCATAGGCTGAGGACCATGCCTTCAGCACATGGACATTTGGGGACCAAATCGTGACAGGAGGTAGATTTACTCACAAAGGGAGGCTTAAGTCCAAGGCTGGAACTTGTGCTTTGCAGAGGTCCTCAGTGACATCTGAAAGGAGGATTCTCAGGAGGCCAGAGAGTTTCAAGGGATTATCCTTCATAACATTATTCTTGTAAGAACTAACTAGAGTCCTCCCCCCCAACATCATCAGTCCCTTCTGAGGGCATCAGAATCTAATCACCTAATTACTTCTTAAGAGTTCCATCCCTTCTTGACATGGGCACACTAAGCACCAAGCTTGGAGACCCACTCATGCTACACAAGAGCCACAGCATCTTTTAGGAGACACTGCATCTCAGGATGCCCACATGGCTTCCTCAACACTTCTGCTACTGGAGGGCTGTGCTCTGTGTAACCCCTTATTTCCTTGCTCCTTGGGGAATACTGTTAACATCTCAGCGGTCAGAAAGAACCATGTGAATAGCCAATGTGCAGTGTGTGCAGATGTGCAAGGCTTTCCTTAAGACATGCGGTGGCATTGTGTGGCGGAGGTCCTGTCTCTGAGATTTACGGGGTGTCCTGAAACCGACAAAGCTACTCATTAGTCCTTAGAATGTATGGAACACATGCCACCTACCACCACTCAGTACTCAGAGCGAGCATACCTCATGTAGGCCTGGAGCGTCCGAGTTCCTTCCGAAAGTTAAGCCAGCTGTGGGGGTGATGCCGGGAGTTCAGGACAGAATGGGGTTGTGTAGTGACAGTCCATCTCAAACCCCACCAACAACCCCAAACGACAAAATAAAAGAAAACCCTGTATTTGAACACAGTTTGTTCATAGGACTACAGAAGCTCTGATGCTGATGCTGGCAACTGAACACGGGCAGGTAAGGCTCCTCATTTCTCGGGACATGCCTTTTCTTATGCCTGACTCTTTGGGCTGTGGGTGTCAGAATGTGAGTAAGAATTTGCCAGGAATAAAAGGTGGGGCGGCTCTTCTGGGAACTCATTCCTGGAGGTGTCCGCAACCTGTGGTGGTAGAGATGCTGGTAGATATCCAGTTGCTCATAGTAGCATCATGTGTAGACAAATGATGCAGTCCTGGGAGCCATCTAAGGGCCCTTGTTAGGAAACTGGATAAGCTATGGACATCCTACAGTAAAATGCTATATGACGGGGGAAAGGGCAAGGTTGCTCTCTGTGCAGTCCTGTGAAAAAGTTGTCCAGGGTGTATTGTTAAGCTAAAAGATCAAGCAGCAATATGTTGATGTGTGTGTGTGTGTGTGTGTGTGTGTGTGTGTGTGTGTGTGTGTGTGTAGGAAGAGGGGGAAAGATATAATGCATATCCATCTTTACTTGTGTAATGGTTACTTTTCTTGTTGCCAAAACAAAATAGTTGGCAGAAGCAACTTGTAAGAGAAAGGGTTTTGTTTGTTTTTGTTTTTGGAGACTGTTTCTCTGTAGCTTTGGAGCCTGTCCTGGAATCCGCTCTATAGACCAGGCTGGCCTTGAACTCATAGAGATCTGCCTGCCTCTGCCTTCCAAGTGCTAGGATTAAAAGCATGCACCACCTGGCTGAGAAAGGTTTTTTTTTCTTTCTGTCTCATGGTTTCAGAAGGATTTAGGTCCATCAGAGCAGGGAAGGCACAGTAGGGCAGCTCCATGGTGGCAAGACCAGGTCATGGCTTGTCCATGTTACAGAACCATGCTGGAGTAACTTTCAAACTCCTATCCTTAGTAACCAACTTCTTCCTACCAGGCCCCACCACCTAAGGACTCCACAGCCTTTAGAACAGTAAGGCAGGCTGGGGACCGAGTGTTCAAACCATGAGCTTAAGGGGACACTGTAAACAGGGGGAGAAAACCCAAACAAACCCTCTATTTGCAGAAAGATGAGAATGAAGACAAGCCATCCTTTATCAGCAGGGACTGGGCTAGAGAGCAGGAAACAGTGGAGGAGGTCAGTGGGGGAACATGATACCCAATGACTCCACCCGGGATAGGCTAGGTGTGAAATGTCCCCCAAAGGCCACAATAAAGATTCAGTCCACAGATCCCATGGTGCTGTTGGGAGATAGTGGAGTCTGGAGGCTTTAAGAGGTGGGGTCTAATGGGAGGCAGTTAGGTCTTTGGGGAAGTGTCCTTCAATGGGTTGCTAGGACCCTACCCATGCCCTGTTTCTAGACAGCCTGTGAAGTTCTTTGCCACAAGCTCCCCCACCAGAATGTACCACATTGCCACAGACCCAAAGACTATGGATTGAAACCACGAATCAGCCATTCCTCTTTATCCATTGCTTAGTACAGGTGTTTTATCACAGTGGCTATGGATGCACCCGCCTGTGCCAGAGGCTGACTTCAAGGTGTTTCCCTCAACTGCTTGTCTGCCCTGTGTTTTGAGACCGGCTCTTTCACTGAACCTGGGGCTTGCCATTTCAGCTAGACTGGCTGCCAGCAGCCTCTTGGATCTACCCATCTCTGCCATTTAGTGCTTGGGTGGCATCCTCAGGAGCACGCCACCAGCCTTGGCTTCTTATGTGAGGGTTAGGATCTGTACTCAGCTCCTCACGCTTGCTCGGCAGGCTCTCATCCTCTAAACTATCTCTCCCATGCCTGTTTGTGAGTTTTTTTTTGAGACAAGGTATCATCATGTAACTCCAGGTTGGTTTTGAGCTACCTCAGTCTTCTGAATGCTGAGATTACATGCATGTACCACTTCTGGCTCATCCTGGTGTTTTTTCCTTCTGAGTATCTACTGGAAAACAAATTTCTTGGAAGTAGAGCCCTGGCACTGGGTCTTTGGCATGGACTCACACAGACCTGACGCCAGATGCCCTGGACCATTTGCGAGTGCTCCCTTCCACTCACATCCATGGCATCTTCTTCAAATGGTGAGCCCTTGGGCCTTCTATGACCTCATTCTGTTCCATGAAGGCTATCCCCCATTCCCCTCCTTGCTCAGGACTCCTTCATTTCTCTTTGAGAAAATAAAACCGGGTACTGAAGAAATGGCTCAGTTGTTAAAAGCACTGACTGCTCTTGGCAGGCAAATTTCCTCACTTCTCTGGACATGCCAGTTCTTATGATTGATCCTAGATTCAGTTCCCAGCACCAAGCACCCACATGGCAGCTCACAACTGCCTGTCACTCCAGTTTCAGGGGATCTGACGCCCTCTTCTGGCTTCTATGGGCACTGGGTAAGCATGTGGTGCACATGCTTACATGCAGACAAAACACTCATAACACACAAAATAAAAATTTTAAAGAAAGGAAAGCCATTATGGGTGTGGATCAGTGGCAGAGCCTCTGCTGCCTGTATATAACCCTCAGCTCCATCTTGAAATAAATATATAAATAAATAATAGGTCAATAAATAAATAGGCTGGTTTGGCAGAGAAAAATTATTTATTAAAATAATAAAAACGTATAGCTCAGGATAAAATTATGACTCATCAATAGAAATCTGTGTTCACACACAAGGAGCCCCGCACAAGCCTGTGCTTATCCACCCACGCAGCAGGTTCTATGCGCACACAGAGGCAAGCGCTCTTCCTGCCTACTGAATTGGGGCCATGTGACTGCTCTCTCTAGAACAGTGCTGTTCAAGGATGTTGTGTGCTTGCATGACTCCAAAAGGAGACATTTTAAGAAAACCTTCCTTGTCACTTAGAAGTTGATATCTGAAACCTTTTTATATCATCTCTTTAAACAGTTGCAGAGGGTGGGGATATTTTGTCATAATGAAAAAGAAATGCTGCCATTTTAAAGTAAAGATCTTTTTAAAATATCAGCCAAAGGGCATCCAAAGTCATGGTGACTTGAAACCCACCACACTTTAGATGACAGGAGCAGATCTTGTTGACATTCAGGAGTCTCCCATGTTCCCTTTTCTCTTCTCGGATTCTTAATCCCATTCCATTTCCTCATAAGTCTTAATCCTGATGGAATCTGTATGTTCATTCTTGAGAGCCTTGGGGATCTCCTATCCATCTCTATTAAGCCTGTGTGTGTAAAGGGCAATGCTATATTTACTTTATTTGCTGTGACAAATTAGTAAATACTTTCTTAAAAATGTATTTCCTGGGTTGAGTGAGCACTGCAGTCGATGATATAAGAGTCGTCAAAATAAGAGCATTCAGGCTGGGTATGGAGTTGAGTGCCTGGAACCCAGGATTGAGGAAGCTGAGTCTGGAAGAGCCTGAGTTCAAAGTCAGCCTGTGCTACAGAGAGAAACCTTGTCTCAGACAATAAATACATACATAAATAAAAGAAACCAGGATGAGATTAACCAAGTGAATTCTGTTTAAACCTTTTCTAAGTATTTTAGGGGACAGAAAGGAACATATATCAAAATGTTGGCTGAGCAGGCAGAAAACTAACAAACCTTAAAAATGGAATCTAAAAATATTGGAGTTTAAGATGGAAAACATTCAATGACTCCAATTAAAGTAACACCTTAATGGTGATGCTTATTAAATAAGGCAGAGTCTCAAAGAAATCCCCAGTATTGTAATTGTGGGGTGTGAGCTAATGTTCTCAGAAAATTCCGAAGTTGTAGAAACCTCTCCACAGAGTCACAGGGAGCTCACAGGCAGATAGACATTTAAGGTCTGAGCTACTGATGACTCATGGGGGATGAGTGTTAAGAATTGATGGGGCGGGGGGGGGGATACTGGAGAGAAGGCTCAGCGGTTAAAAATCCTGGCTCTTCTTCCAGAGGACCCGGTTTATTTCCCAGCACCCACATGGCAACTCACTACTGCCTGCAACTCTACCTCCAGGGGATCCGACAACCTCACAGAGACAAACATGTCGGTAAAATACCAATGCACGTAAAATAAAAGCAAACAGATCATTGGAGAAAGAACTGAAGGAGGGATGCAGGCTGAAGAGATGGCTCTGGATAATAGCACTTGCTACTCTTTCACAGGACCTGGGTTCAATCCACAGCATCCACATGAAAACCAACAACCACCTGCAACTCCATTTCCAGTGGATCTGACACCATCTTCCGGCCTCTGGGCACTTCATACACACAGTGCAGGCAAAACACCCATACACATAAAATAAAAAATATATTGTTTTAAGGTAGACTGCTGTGGGACAATAGTCTTTCATCCTGTCACTTGCATTATTTTTAATAAAATGCTGATTGGCCAGTAGCCAGGCAGGCAGTATAAGCAGGGTGACCAGGCAGGAAGTAGAGATGGGGCATCGAGAATGCTGGGAAGAGGAAAGCAGTCTGGAGTTGTGACCCAGTCGCAGAGATAGCAAGATAGCAAGATGTGACTGCCTCACTGAAAAAGGTACCAAGCCATGTGGCTAACACAGATAAGAATAATGGGTTAATGTAAGATATAAGAATTAATTAATAAGAAGGCTGAGCTAGCAGGCCAATCAGTTTGTAATTAAAAATACATATATATATATATATATATATATATATATATATATATATTGTTTTAAAGAATAGAAGGGGCTGGAGTGTTGTTCATTTTGTAGAGTGCTTTCCTAGCATGTACAAGCTGGATTCAGTCCCTAACACTGAGCAAACTGGGCAAGACAACACACGCCTGCAGTAATACCAGCTCTCAGGAGGTGGGACCGCAGGATCAGAAGTTCAAGGTCATCCTCACACACATAAACACAATTGTAAATTTTATATTTTTAAGAAGTGAAGCAAAAAGTTTTTGTAGCATGAAATGATTATTTTAAATGTTCCCTTTCATTTATTGTTTAGCACCAACTCTTAGGAGCAGTGCCAACCTCCTTCCTCTTGTCCCAACTCTGTTCATAGAGAGCCATTTCCCCAGTCGGCTACTTAACCAAGTAGGCACATAGTTCTAGCCCTGCGGTTCTCTCTTCAGTAAATCAGCAAGCACATAAAGCAGGAACTTCCCCAAACCACAAGAGATGACAGAGCCTTCATCTGCCCTTTTGTGTGCTGCTCCAGCCTTGAGCCTTCTTAACTCGGGATAAGGAAGCTCCCCCCCAAAGCGTGGGCCAAAGGGGGTGTTTGTCTTCTGCAGAGCCAGGGGGAGGTTCTGGCTGGTGAACTTCAGGCTCTTTCCAACTGCACTAGGAAAGGTGAATAGTCTGAGATCCTTGAAGCCAGTTCTCTTAAGCCCAGATGTGCCTCTGGAAAGGCAATCTCCAGATATTCCAGAACAAAACCATGCCCAGAGAGCTGGGAATCCTTCCAGGTGAAAAAGGTAAAGTGGGACCAGCAGTAGTGCAGATTTATATACATCTAAAGAGAAGAAGAGCGTTTTACCATTACCCAGGGGTCGCTTCCGGCATGGGATTGGTGACAACTGGCTGGCAAGTCTGGGAACTTGCTTTGGGGTTGTGTACTGAAGGCTGTTGACATGGCTTCATAGGTAGAGATACTCCCTGGCCTGTGCATAGTTACAGCCCTATGTACCCACTGTAAATACAGCACAGGCAGAAGAATGCTGCAAGTCAGAGGCTCCCTTGGGGTCCACAGCGAGACTGTCACAAAAATTAACCAGTCACTAAGAAAACAAACAAAGCTGTTTTCTTCTGCATAACTTCAATGTTGCTGTTTTCTACTGGTCACTGATGGCTTCGTGGGGTCCCTGATTCTCTCTGAAGTACCCCACTCTCTCCCATGCTCTAGAGCTTTCTCACAGCATGATGGTCTCAGGCTTTCAAAATCTGTCATTTGTCCAAGGACATGTCTGCCAAATTTTACTAGTCAACTTGGATTTAAGGACAAAGGAATAGACCCCGGGCTTTAGTGGTCAGAGAGTTGGTCATCTTCTTTTTCTCTTTTCTCTTTTTGAGACAGAATCTGAGGTACCCAGGCTGGACTCAGAGTTGCTACATAGCCAAGGATGACCTTCAGCTTCTGATTCTCCTGCCTTTGTCTTCCAAGTGCTCACAGTCCAGGTGCACACCA
This sequence comes from Ondatra zibethicus, assembly GCA_004026605.1. Lineage (NCBI taxonomy): Eukaryota > Metazoa > Chordata > Mammalia > Rodentia > Cricetidae > Ondatra > Ondatra zibethicus. The sequence goes on along the minus strand of PVIU01009515.1, from coordinate 49,611 downwards.
TATACTCTGTCCATGCAGTGCTGAGGGCTGAACCCAGGGCTTGGCACATGCTAAGCAAGCTTTCTACCAACTGAGCTACGTCCCCAATCTGAAACAGTGTTCTGGAGATTTCAAATGTGTTTAGACATAGGAGGGGAAGAATACATGGGTGGGGAGGAGCTGTTTTGCCCATGCTTGTGGCTAGGTGAGACATCTAGGATTCATGTAGCAGCCACAACAGGGCAGGCTCCCAGTCCCTGGCAACTTTGTATAGCTTTCTCATGAGCTGTAGACTGGTCTACCTCCAGCATGATTTTATGTGTGATGCCAGCAAACTCCTGTTCACGCCACTGTCATATTGGACTTTACTGTCTCTTGCAACACTGACTCACCCACTCTTTGGCTTCCAGTGTCTTGTGATGTACAACTATGCTCTTAGCATATAGCTCAACACTGCATCGAGCTTTCTATACTTTCAGGCTTGGGGAGTGTCTTTGTTTTGTTTCTGGTTGCTGCAATCAAATATCATGAAAAAAAACCAAACAAAAACAACTTGGGGAGAAGTGTTTATTTTCAGCCACAGTTCCAGGTTTCAGGCCATCAGAGGAGGGAAGTCACAGCAGAAGGAGCTTAAGGGCTCCAGGAAGCTTAAGCTGGGCTCTGCCACATCCATGATCAGGAACGGAGAGCAATGCCTGTGCTCAGATATCTCCACTCTATGCAATTTAGAATCCCCTGCCAAGGGAATGGTGCTGCCCAGGGTGGGCCAGACTTCCCACCTCAACTAAAGCAATCAAGTTAATCCCCACAGACATATTTGCAGGCTACTTAACACTTGGAATAGAACATCTCAATGCTGTGTGTGTGTGTGTCTGTCTGTCTGTTTGTGATTTCATGTCCTATTTGGCTAAGAGGAAGAAGAAAGACAGAAGGGTTCTATCAAGAGACTAGGGAAAGGCAAGAATTATTCTGGGCCTGAAACCATGCCTGGTCCGTATGAGTCAGTATGGTCTCAGCAGCTGTTGCAGGACAGAGTGCAAAAACTACATGGTGGGGCTGGGAATAGTCCAGGTATGCTGCAAAGGCCAAATTTATTCCCCTTCCCACAAATTGGTGCATGAACAATTAATTCCCTTGGATGTGGTCAGAAGTAGGCCCTGATGTAATGATAAGCTTATGTATCTTGAATCCATCTGGAAATCTTTTCAAGATTTACATAATAGAAAGATTGATATATTAGGGTTCTCTAGAGGAACAGAACTTTAAAAAATGAATACACACATATACATATATACACATATACATATCTACATCTGGAATTTATTGGAATGGCTTACAGGTTGTGGCCCAGTTAGTTCAACATTGGCTGTTTATCAATGGAAGGTCTGAGAATCCCATAGTTGTTTAGTTCACATGACTGGATGTCTAAGCTGGTCTTCAGTGCATGCCAGAATCCCAAAGAAGTAGGCTCTAATGCCAATGAAGAAGTGGATTTGTCAGTGAGAGCAAGAGCAAGCAGACAAAGAGAGCAAGGCTACTTATTCCATGTTCTTTATACAGGCTGCCAAAAAAAGGTGTGGTCCAGATTAAAGGTGACTCTTCCCACTTCAAAAGATCTGAATTGAAGGTGCATTTTCCAACTCCAAAAGATCTGGATTAAAAGTGGGTCTTCCCTACTATAATTAAGAAAAGAAATCCTTCAGAGATGTGCCCAGTGGCTTCAGTTTTAGTTAATTCCATTTGTAGTCAAACTGACAACCCAGGATGGCGATCACAGATGGGTTGAGATCATCTCCATCTTGGCTCATCTGTTGGCATGCACACGTGGTAGAGATGCACCAGCTTCTCTCCTCCCCATCATCCCTTACTCCAGTTTTGTGTTTATGTTTGGGCTTTATTTGTAACATTGTCACTTGCAGAATGCCAGCAGGGAGGTACCCAGAGGCCAAGTGGCATCAGATCATCTTACATATTTCCTGTGCATATAATTAGTTTAGGCTATTTTAAGTCTGTAGGTTTTTTTTTCCCCTATAATGATATACTGAACACACAGTGTTAGCTGAAACAGGAACAGTGCCCTGTTTCTGTTCTACTTTCTTCTCACCCTCATCTGTGGTTTTACTCCCACCCTCCCTTTTGCTCCCATGGAGCAAGGGATGCTCTGGTGGGGAATCCATCGCCCTGGATAAAAACAGAGTTTTCTATAAGTTCCAGTCACTCTGGAGGCCAAGAGACCTGGATCACTTGTCACCCCTGTCTCCTTCAAAGCAGATGGCTCACAGCCAGCTCTGGACAGACAGGGACACCAAAGATGCAGGGACCCTAATCTTATATTGTTATTCAATTCTGAGTTTAGGGTTTTCGCTGGCTAGGAACTTGTCCAGTGTGTCAGAGGCCTTCGACAATCTGTGTCCTTTGGGGGTCACTTGAATGTGTGACTGACTTTGAATGCTGTGACCTTCTGAAGTTTGAATTACTTTGTATCTCTATGGAGAACATATTGGTGAGGCCACATACTGCAACAAAATGACATATAAGAGAGTTACAGTCTAGTTGGAAGAAAAGCGCTTCAAGGCAAGCCTTAGCTTAGCAGTGGAGCACCTGCCTGGCAAACTTGAGGCCTTGAGTTTGAACCCTGTCATACAGTCCCACCAAAAAAAAAAAAAAAACAAAAAAAACAAAAAACAAAAAAACATATGGATGTATTTTCCTTCTTTGAGGCTTAGGAGGAAATTTGCATATGTTTTCACAAATTTGCAAAAACCTGACACATATTTGCATCTAGGCTCACAAAGCTTCTACTTCCAAAGGAGGCTGTGTGAGCTCCCTCATGTGTACTATCACTCAGATCGTTTCTCTTGGGCTCAGGTCCCTGGCTTCTGTTATTGATGCATTGTTTCACAAGCTTGTCCTCCATTTCTCAGAAATGCTTGCAACTTAAGTCACCATGGTTGTGAAACTCAGGCCTGAAGGACATGGGAAGGCTTTTTGTGAACTGGTCTTTAGTGTGAGGTCGACATCAGGATCCCTGGGGATCTATCATAGAGCCTCCTGAGACACTACTGGTTACTGCATCGGGCCTCTAACTGTGTTTATATCAAGGACTATACTCATATTTATAGAAAAAAATCATATCTAAAAGTCGTACTTTTAAAGGAAGGGTTTTATCTCAGATACTGGGATGTGCATTGCAGTTATTCCCCAGTGTCGTTTTAGGGAGATTCTCTGGGGCTTAAGGACGATGCTATCAAACTGACCATCGTAATTATGTGGGGATGTGGGCAAGCTGGGTCTCCTCCATTAAGCTCAGTTTTTTTCTAGGGACAGGGTCATTAAGCAAAACATCAGTGCTCCCCATCCAGACATCTGGAATACCATTTTAATATTTGCTGCATCCTCCACTCATCTATATTATTTTCTTTACTTTCCAGCAGAAGTAGTGTTATCTGCTTTAGCCTAATCCTGAACAAAATCTCTATGAATTACTTGCTGTGATTTTTGCTGGTATATCAAGAATTGCCATATTCTTCACTTTAAACATATTTTATTTTTATTCGTGTGTGTGTGTGTGTGTGTGTGTGTGTGTGTGTGCATGCATGTGGCCTTCATGGGATGAGGGTCAAAAGAGGAGGTTGGATCTCTTGGAGATGGAGTTACCAACAATTGTGAGCCGCCTGACATGGGAGCTGGAAAGTGAACTTGGGTTCTCTGAGAAAACAGGTACATATAGTTTTAATCCCTGAACCATTGTTCTAGTCCTGCTTTCTTAAGCACTTTGAAAATGGCTCTTCTGGATTCTCTTAAGGTTTTCTCAGGTGTCATTGCCCTCTAAGAATGTGATAAATCAACCGACACTCATAAAGCGTGTGGTTTAGGGCCAGCTACAGTAGCTATGACAGCTGCAGCGGCAGAACCCTGCCCCTGTCCACAACTCCTTACTTCACAGTAACACTTGAAGGGTCTTCACTTGGGTATGCAACTAAAGGGGGGGGGGCATTTCCCAGCATTCCTTGCACCTGGAGAGAACCAGATAATTATGTTTATTTTAATTTTTTAATGTGTATTGGTGTTTTACCTGTAGTATGTATGCCTCTGTACCATGTTTGTGTGTTGCCCATGGAGGGCAGGAAAGGAGCTGGGGTTACAGATAGCTGCTAACTACCATGTGGGTGCTGGAATGGAACATGGGTCCTTTGGAAGATCCACCAGTGCTCTTAACCACTGAGCCATGTCTCCAGCCTGATAATTATAATTTGAACTATATTTGTGATAGAACAAAGCAAATATTTGGTGAGATTTCTAAGAAGCCCAGCTTCAATTTGAATGTGCTTCCTGACACTCCTTTGACATTTTTTTATGCCATTGTGACAGTGTCAAGAGGTGATGAGATTACAAGGGTTCCTTCCCTGTGAATGTATTTATTCTGTCCCCACAGGAGTGGGTGGGTCCCTGATAAAAGGCCTTTCGTCTGTCCTGTATGTGCTTGCTTGTCCTTCAGCCTGGCTAAAGCCTGCACGAGGTCCTTGGCATGTGTCAGCATCACGCTCTTGCTCTATGCAGACTCCAGGGCCAGGAGCCAAATAAATATCTGTTCTTTATAATTTCTCCACCTGTTGTGTTTTTTTAAAAGAAGGGGTAAACCAGCAGCTTGCTGCAGCTTGCTGCAGGTCCCCAGACCACGCGGTCTCTGTGTCGGGCGGGCGGCCACGCGGCTAGTCTCCGGGTCCCCATATGGGCTGTGCGGCGGTACAGACGGACCAAAGAGAGCTGGGTAGGCGCACTATACAGAGTTAAACATTTATTAGATGGGTGATGGAAAGAGAGACAGAGAGAGACAGGGAGATAGAGGGAAGGGGGGAGAGGGGAGAGAAGCAGCTGCTGCTCCCGTGAGAGCGGAAGAGGAAGAGAGACAGAGAGTTAGGGTCAGAGGCTGGAAGCTGGGAGTGGGCGTGGCCAATAAGAGGCCAGATACTACACCACCTATATGCTGACACTTCAGAACCTGAAGAGGAGGGCTGCCATCTGCTAGGGATGGCAGAGTCAGGCTCCGGAAGGATGGCCAAGTTTTAGTAGCTACTGGAAGATCACAGTAGTCCTGAACGTGTGTGTGTGTGTGTGTGTGTGTGTGTGTGTGTGTGTGTGTGTGTGTGTGTGTGTATTCTCTTTACATAGAGATAAACTAACCATACCATCAAGCCACTACGTTCTAACATCTTCTGCCACTTTAAGTGAAATGTAAAAGTATTGGTACCATGTCGTGCAGATAGGTGGGGGAGTCACTGGCACTGAGCGAAACTCAAGAGGTTCTCTTTGTTTCTCTTTATGATCCTCAGGGGGCCATTTGGGATACATGGTTAAGTGCTGCCGAGGAAGGCATTCAGGAGTGTGATCCTCCGTTGCCTCCTTTCCATGAGGCAAGAGTTGATTGAGTTCTCATGAATTATGTTCTTAAACTACAGAAGTTAGAAAATTATGCCTTCTCCATGAGGCAAGAATTGATCAAGTTCTCATGAATTCTGTTTGCAGGAGAATGTTCTTCAACTACAGAAGTTAGAAAATTATGCATGGACAGCGGGGCTTTTATTTCTGCTGAGATACCCAGTCACTGGTCACGTGCCGTCCACTTGCACATCTCTGATGGGATTGGAGGACTCTGTCCCCTGAAGGCTGGTGACAGAACAACACGTTTGGCCTCTTCACTGCGCTCAGTTTAGTCTAGACAAACTCGAAGGCATGGCTGTATTACAGCCTTGGTTTCCTTATTATCAAGCTGGGAATTTGTTTCCAGAACTAGGGAGCAGGCTCTGGTCTTGAATGCCTCTTGCAGTAGTGATAGTAACTAGGAAAGAAGGGGTAGCCCTTCTGACTCTGAGGCTCACACACATATAGCACCAGTTTTCCTTCCTTCCTTCCTTCCTTCCTTCCTTCCTTCCTTCCTTCCTTCCTTCCTTCCTTCTTCCCTTCTTTTTTTTTCCCTTCGGTTTTTTGAGGCAGGGTTTCTCTGTCTAACTACCCTAGTTGTCCTGGAACTCACTCTGTAGACCAGGATGGCTTCACAAGCACAGAGATCACCTGGCTTTGCCTCCCGAGTGCTGGGATTAAAAGCATGCGCCACCACCGCCCAGCTGGTTTTTCAGCTTTTTGAAAGGTGGAAGCAGTCGATGGGGCAGCAGACGTGAGCACATTTAGAATTCACTGCTATACCATAGCGAGCTACAGTCCACATACTGTGTATTGATTAAACACGAGTGTGAACCCTTCACCTGAAGGAGGCTATTGAATTTAGCTCTTCAATAGTTCAATCTTTAATCTTTTCCTTAAATTTTTTTTTTATTATTAGGAGGTGTACATTGCTCTCTTTTCTTTACCTAATAGCTAGAGATCACAGACAGGGTAACTAAGCAAAAGAGGTTTATTTTGGTGCCTCTTCAGGAAGTTAAAGGCCAAGATGTCACAGTTGGTGATGGCCTTCCTGTTGGCAGAGTTCTGAGGTAGCACATGACACCATGTGGCAAGAAACAGGGAATGTGTGTGCAAACAGGTGTCATCTCTCCTTTAAAGCCACAGGGTTCAATTGTGGGGCTACATCCATAAGACTGTGTCTAGGCCCAATCACTTTCCATAGGCACTCCCTCTAATTGCCACAATCAGACTAAGTTTCAGTTCTTCTCAGGACATCACAATAGGTACCGCTATTTCAACCTGTAAAACTTTAGGGTGGGGGTTTTCATTGCCTTTCTGTTGGCCTGACGCTAATATCAGATAATATCAACTTAGGGAAAGGGAATGCTTATTTTGGCTCATACCTTAGAGGCTCCTGTCTACGGGGAGGCTGTTTTCATGGCCTTTGGGCCTATGGTGAGGCAGCACCTCATGTTGGGAGCGTGTGGAGGAGCAAAGGTGCTTGCGATTGGGAAGCTGGGAAGCAAAAAGAAAGACAGAAGCGGCTCTGGTTCCAATATGCCCTCCAAGGAATCCAATTAACAGTCAAGATTATCTCCACCAGACGTGTCCACAGGCCAATTTGATCGAAGAAATCCCTCAACTGAGGCTCTGTTTTCAGATGACTCAGGGCTGTGTCAGGTAGATAATTAAAGCTAAACCTGGACAGGGACATTTGGCCAGGTCTTCTGGCACCTAGTGGCAGGCAGAGGATCACATTACTATCGCCTATCTCACAGATCGCAGAACAGGCCCCCTACAACAGAGAACCAACCACTCCCCTCATCCGTCAATAGGGTGAAGGCTTGTGGCTGCTATGATTTTTGCAGGGACGGAGAAGGCTCCCTGCCATTCCCTGTCTTCCTCAAATAGAGTGTTTTCTGATGGCTTCAATACTCTTCTTAATAAGAAAACCTCTTTATCCCATACCACGAAGAGAAGTCCAAACCCGCTCATAGATGGCCATGGTGTGGTTCTCTGTGTGCACACAGTGTAGAAGCTAGAAAGATGAAGGGGCCTAACTCAGGGTGACATGGAACAAGATAAGAGTTTAACAAGCCTCAATGTTTTCCGAGACCTCACTGCATATCTGGCCCTGAACTTAACACTTCATGCACGCCCCTGATGCCAGCAGGCTGGTGTCCAAAGTTCTCTTGCCCACAGGTCACACTCAACTTGATATGTATATAGTAATTGCTGAAGCTGGGCTCCTGGGTCTGTAGGAGCTTGTGCATGACCTTGGATGTGGGCCCTGCCCCCAACTCACATACAATATTGGGTTGGGGGTCCATATTTTCTGCCTGCTTTTCTTTTTGACAACTTCATTGAGATCTAAGCTGTAGACTGTTCATATGATTCACTGATTAAATGTTCATGGCTTGGTAGGTCTTGGCATATGCCCAGAACTGGGCGACCAGTGCTATCATCAATTTTAGAATGTTCCTTATCACCTCCCAAATAAATCTCAGGGTGATTCTAAGTATATATCCTGGAAAAGGCAAAAAGACAGAGGAGATAGTAGGGAGACTGGTGGGATAGTAGGGGAGGGAAGGATGAATGGACAGAGCATATGGGATATCCAGGACAGTAAACTACTTCGGATGACACTGTACTAGGGGGACCCGTGCCATTTTGCATGTGTTCAAACCCACAGGATTCACAGCACAAAGAGTAAACCATATTGTGAACTGGGGACTCCAGGTGGCCTGTCAGTCAGAGCAGTTACCAGTGGCCCTACGCGGACCAGTCTGCAGGTGTTAGTAATGGGAAGCTATGTGTGGGGGACAGCGAATTTAAGGGGACTCTTTGTAACTTCCTCTTGTGTTTGCTGTGAACCCCAAATGACTCCTATAAACAGTCTGAAAGAGAAAAGCCTATGCTCATCCCCAGCCACCCCATTCCCTCTTCCCAAGGCCTCAGTAACTATGACAACTCCGCCTCTGCAGGTTAGCCTACTCTAGACATGTCACAGAAACAGAATGGTACAACATCTAGTCTTTTGCAGTTGATTTTTTCACACTACAGTGCCTTCGAGGCTCAATAATGCCAAGTCTTATTCATAACACGAGTCTGTTTTATAGGGATGACATATTTTATTTACTCACAGCTGATGCTTTGGATAGCATTCACTTTTTTGACTATTACAAATGAAGCCACTCTGTACATGCAAGTTTTTCTGTGAGCATTTCTTTTCATTTGGGGAAGATGGTATGAGACCATATGGTTTCGACCTCCTGAGGAACAGCCAGGCTGGCTTTAAAAGCATCCAGAACTCACTTTACATTCCTGCCAGCAATGCATGGGCATTCCAATTTCTTCACATCCTTGACAACTCTTGTTAACTATCAGATTTTTCCTAAAAATGGAATCCTGCTGATGCTTCTGATTATTTTTTTTTCTACATTAAGTTTTTCTTCTAAATTGTTTTTGTTAGTTCCACTGTGTTTTTTCTTTTAAGATAGGGTGGTATGGGAGAATGGTCTGTATTCTGTCAATTATATTTTAAATAAACGCTGATTGGTCAGTAGCCAGGAAAGAAGTATAGGCGGGACAACCAGACAGGAAGTAGAGGTGGGTCAATTTGAAGAAAGAAATTTAGTGGGACCAGGGACAGTCCCCAGCTGGACTGAGCTGCCACTAAACTGTATGCTCATCCTTCCCTCCCCTAATCTAAAATCCAAACCCTCCCCCGCCCTAAGCTCTCCCCTGGCTGCCCATGGTTGTATGACCCAACCCTCATGGCTCTGATACCCTTCCCTGCCCAGGGTTGCTGGGAACCTATCAGGCTTGCCATGGGGTTAGTGGCCCCAAGAGGAACTCAAGAAGACCTCTAAGTTCCACACAATTCCTTATGCATTGTGTAAAAATTAGGGGGCCCTCTTCCTGCTGGCAGGAAGTAGAGGTGGGTCAATGGGAAGAAGGAAGCCCATTCCTCTGTAATCCTGACCTGACCACAGAAGAAATAAGATGGGACTGCCCTGCTGAATAAGCTACTGAGCCACATGGCTAACACAGATAAGAATAATGGGCTAATAATAGGCTATATAAGTTATAATAGTTAATAAGAAGCCTGAGCTAATGGGCCAATCAGTTTATAACTAATGTAGACCTCTGTGTGATTTCTTTGGGAGTTAACGATTGCGGGAACTGGGCAGGACAGAAAACCTCAGACAATAGGGTCTTACGTTATTGCCATGATTTCGTATCTCCACAGCTGCTGGCATTTCTGCCATGATGGTCTTCCCCAGTGGACTCCTGAACATGTCAATAAGTTCACACTGAGGCTGTTCTCCCCATAAGGAACTTCTGCAGGGGAAGAATAGACAAGACAGAACACCATACTCACTGGATAAAAGCATCCAGAACTCACTTTACATTCCTGCCAGCAATGCATGGGCGTTCCAATTTCTTCACATCCTTGGCAACTCTTGTTAACTATCAGATTTTTCCTAAAAATGGAATCCCCTTACAGTAATACCCTTACAGTCAGTGAGCTCCGGAGAGATCCAAAGTCCAGGTCTTTAAAGTTCAAGGCCTGGAACCTTAGTGTAGGGATTGAGGAGCAGTAGGGTGGAGGCAGGAATGGCCTCACCACGGTGTCTCTGTGGGTTCTGCTTCCCCTCCCTGCCAGTGTGGATTCTTTACAGAGCTAGCAGCCCTGGTAGTGGTGAGGGTTCTCTGGACCTGTGAATTACAGCTGGCTCTGAAACATTGGTGGCTTGTATTTAGAGACCAGAGAGTAGGAGAGTCTCTATCCCTCGGGGGCTAATGACCCTGACAGCCAGCAGGAAGAGGGCCCCCTAATTTTTACACAATGCATAAGAAATTGTGTGGAACTTAGAGGTCTTCTTGAGTTCCTCTTGGGGCCACTAACCCCATGGCAACCCTGATAGGTTCCCAGCAACCCTGGGCAGGGAAGGGTATCAGAGCCATGAGGGTTGGGTCATACAACCATGGGCAGCCAGGGGAGAGTTTGGAGTGGGGGAGGGTTTGGATTTTAGATTAGGGGAGGGAGAGGATGAGCATACAGTTTAGTGGCAGCTCAGTCCAGCTGGGGACTGTCCCTGGTCCCACTAATTTTCTTTCCTAGAGTTCTGTCTTTGGAAAAGGGATTACAGGGCAAGGAGGCACTGGTATCTGAAGCTGGGGGGCTACTCAAATTCATATGTTGAAATCCCACCCACAGTACCTCGGAATCTGAGATTGAGATAAGGCTTTGTTTTTTTTTTTCAAGACAGCGTTTTTCTGTGTAGTTTTGGAGCCTGTCCTGGAACTCACTCTGTAGATGAGGTTGGCCTCGAACTCACAGAGATCCATCTGCCTCTGCTTCCTGAGTGCTGGGATCAAAGGTGTGTTCACCACTGCCCAGGGAGGTGAGGCTTTTATTTACTATTTTTTAAATTAATATATTTATGTTTTTCCCGTACATATGTCTCTTGCACCGCATGCATGCCTGGTGCAAATGGATCTGAAGTTACAGATGCTGTGTGGGTGCTAATAATCAAACCAGTGTCCTCTGGAAGAGCAACCAGTGCTTTTAACCACCAAGCCATCTTTTCAGCCCGGAGACAGCCGGCCTGTTAAAGAGAGAGTTAAAATAATATCACCAGGTTGGGTTACGTTCTAGTTTGCTTCTCTAGTGTCTTGATAAAAACACTGACAAAAACCAAGTTAGGGGAGAGAAGGGTTTATTTAGTTTATGGCTTCCAGGTCATAATTCATCACTAGGGGAAGAAGTCCGGGCATGAACTCAAGGCAGAAGGTTGGAGGCAGGAACTGAGGCACGGAGAAGTGTTGTTTACTAGCTTACTTCCCATGCTCACCTACCTTCATTATATAACCAGGACCATCTGCCCAGGGACGGCACTGCCCACAGTGAGCTGGATCCTCACACATCAATCATTAATCAAGAAAATGCTTCTCCAGACTTATCCACAGGCCAGTCTGCTGGAGGCAATTCTTCAACTGAGAGTTTCTCCCCCCCATCCCAACGCCAAGGGTCAAGTAGACGACCATCAACAGCCATCACAGGCTGTGACTGAATATGACGCATGTTCTTGTAAGATGGACTGAGTGAGGGATGTGAGGGTGATCTGGCTGCGACATCTGTCCCCCCATTGTTCGCTAGGGTTGATCCGGCTGATCTGGCTGGCTAGGCGGGTGTCCCCTTCCTCCCTCACCGCTCCATGTGCGTCCCTCCCGAAGCTGTGCGCTTGGTCAAAGAGGATAACCTTCCCCGAATAGAGGAGGACCGGTCCCCTGCTAGAACCTCCAAACAAGCTCTCAAGATGGACTGAGTGAGATACAGAAGAACAGCCATACTCGGGCACAGAGAGAAGACAGACAGGTCGTGGAGAGTGGCTCCGCAATACAGTAAACTTACCTGCTATGACTGTAGACCTCTTTCTGCTATAAGGAAATAAAGCTCTGGTGTGTAAGCCCTGCTTTTCTCTCTTTGTCTGCTTCTTACCTGTGGATGGAGTAACCTTGCAGGATGCTGTCTGAGCATCTCTGCTGTGGACAAGCACTTCTGCAGGCAGGTTGCTTGTTCAAACTGTGAAAAGTGTCATTGTGGGAATTCGTTTCGAGGTGATACATTTATTCTCTCTCATTTAATTTACTTGTTTAAAATATTAATTTTTAATTTTATTTGTATGGATGTTTTTGCCTGCGTGTATCTGTCTAGGACCTTTGGAGGCCAAAAGAGGTCACTGCATTCCCTAAGACTGGGGTTCTAGAGGTTGTGAACTGCCATGTAGATGCTGGAAACTGAGCCTGGGTCCTCCGGAAGAACCACAGGTGATCTTAACTGCTGAGCTACTTCTCCAGCTTGATCTATCCTCTTTTTGGACAGAGTTATCTTTCCTTCCTTCCTTCCTTCCTTCCTTCCTTCCTTCCTTCCTTCCTTCCTTCCTCCCTCCCTCCTTCCCTCCCTCTCTCCCTTCCTTTCTTTCTCTCTTAGACAGGTAGCTGACTGTGGACTTGTGATCTTCAGCCTCCCAAGTGCTAAGATGCCAGGAGTGGAGCACTCCCCAGTTTTCTTTACTTCTTTCTTACACTTGCTATCTGCACTGAATGAATGACTCCGGAGTGACTGTTCTCACAGCTCCTAAAGTTAGAGAGCTGAGGCCAGCTCACATCTGTCTTGTCCCACCTTTAATGTTTCTTAGTGTCTTTGCAACCTCTTCTACAGCGAGAGTCTCTGAGGACAGGTTAGAATACACAACTGAAGAAATGAATTGATGAATAATGAATGAACTAGACTTCTAGGCTCTGGAACTCTAGGCTGTGTCTGGATCCTTGGGACTGTGACTGCTTCTCCTTGGCTGATTTTATATGAGGCAGTAGCCATCTAGCTTGGAAGGGACTTGGGTTGCTTTTAGTGGAAGAGACAATGAGTAGCAAGGCTGAGCTCATAGGATCATGTAAATGAGTGTAAGTCAAAAGTAATGTGGGTACCATGTGTTATTTGGGTGATCATCTAGCTCAACCCTTGGGACAGGGTCAGGATGCTTTATACTTAGAAGAAAGGAAGGAAAGCAAAGAATGGAAGGAAGGAGAGAGAGAAAATAGGGAGAAAAGAGGAAATGAATGACTATTCTAGAAGGCTTTGTTAGCTCAGAACTACTCAGAGGAACAGCTTCCAAGTGTTGGCATAATTTAACATCAGAGTCTGTGCTGAGAATTCCCATAACTCAGAAGTAGGGTGCTGAGGCAAAGCTAGGACGGAGGGAGATCCTTGTACCTCCAGGAGTGACAGGCTGGTCAAGGAACAGGGCTCAGACATGTGGCCTCTGCGGCCTCTAGCAGAGGAAGTCCCTGGAAAGAGGAAGTATGATTCCAACTTAGTGAGTACACTGGACAGAGGCCAAGGTTTGTCCAAGCTAGACCCCCTTGCTCACTGCAGAAGTTGGAGCAGAAGGAAGAGGTATACTCCGGAACTGTGTTGTGGGTGACAGCCCTGAGCAGAGTCTGGCAAGCAGTGTTCCTGATCTCCATAAGGGTCATGGCTGTCCTGCGTCTCTGGCTTGCCAGGAGAATGGGGCTGGCTTAGTGTGTTATAGAGTTTGGGTTTCAAACGTTACTGAACAACTTGGCTTAGTCTGCAGTGGGTGTTCAGTGACATATTTACTTTGAGAAGTCAAAGTATTACAAGTGTATTGTATTAGCTTTCAGTGGGCCCTGTGGGACCAAGGTTATGTGAACATGGCTAGCAAATTCAAGCCTTATGCTTTCTTCAATTTCTTTTTTCAAAGCTCATTTTCAGATTTCACAGAGAATGGATGTCAATGTTGACAGGCTATTATGTAGAGATGATGATTTTCTTAAAATGGAATGATTTAAAGAGAATGGAAGGACATCACGAATGAATTATATGAATGTCTATTCAGCTTTCCAGGGCAGAGCCAGTGACAGGTCTTCAGGAAAGCAAATATTGAAGGGACAGGCAAGGATTATGCTCCTTAGGGATTCTTCCAGCTGGCACGTGATAGTTAGGTCTTTTCCTTCCAACATGGCCAATTCCTGCTACACCTGAAGAATGCTTTACCCAAACTGAGATTCACTGTTATCCTAAGAAGTGTAGAAGAGTCCAGAGATTCAGTGCAAAAGCAAAGCATCTCTGGAGAGATGACTGAGCAGTTAATGGCACCACACTGTTCTTGCATAGAAGTCTAGTGTTCTCGACTGTTTAGTCCTCAATAGCCCCACCAGGCAGTTCACAACTGCCTACAACTCAGGCTTTAGGGGATCCAATGCATTTTACAGGCACCGGCACTCATGTGCACAACTCCACACACAGGCACACACACATACACACAGAGAGAGAATTTAAAAGTCATAATAAATATTTTTAAAAAGAAACTGGAAACTTTTAATACTTTTTAACATTTACTGTATGTTCAAATGATGGTGTTTCTGCTGTTATGTAAATAAAATATATTTCTAGAATTGATTTCATCTGTTACTTTTTACTTTTAAGGTGGCTACCAGCATATTTAAAATCACAAGCACATGTGACTCATACAGTTGGTTCTCTAATCTGTGGGCATCTCTGGATTCCACTGCCTACAGATAAAAATGAACCAGGAAGACAAATTGTCTCTATGGAACATGACCATACTTTTTTGTGTGTCTTCATTCCCACAACACCACAGTACAGCAACCATTTACATATTACATTCAATATCAGAAGACATCTAGGAACTATTTAAAGTTTAGAGGAGACTATGTGTAGCTTACTTACTTAAAATACTGCTTTATTTTATACAGTGAACTTGGACATCCAAGGTCATAGGAGCTCCTAGAAGCAATTCCCCTCCCATGTGAAAGATGACTTGATAGAATTTCCACCAGGTTGGACTGAACCCCAGCATACATTGCCATCAATGTGGAAATTTTAAAGACCCCAACTTTTTATATATTCAATGTGGACACAGCTGCTATCGCTGAGGACACTTTAAATGATTTCTCAGTTTATGGATTTTTCTGGAAAAGTTAGAATTTCTTTTCTCTCAGCTTGTGCTTTTCATGTTTTATTTTATTTTTTTATTTTAGTTTCGGGACAAGAGCTTGCTATGTAGCCCAGGCTGACTAAGAACTCTTGATCTTGACATGTCAACCTCCCGAGTCCTGAAATTGCAGGTGGTCCCCATCCTGCCAGCCTCCAAAAGTAGCCGTTTAACTGTGTGGAGACTGCAGATAGAGGCAGTAGGGTTGTTGGTCAGATTTCCCCAGAGCAGAAGTAGAAAGATGCCCAGTGCGTGCAGGAAGTGGCACCACGGAAGCCCTTTTTAACGCCCTTCTGCTACTTAAAAGAAGAGCTAAGAAAAAACTGCTCTAACATACAATGTCCCAGGGACTGGTCTCCAAGGTCTGAGAAATTCTACCACCTCAGATGCCCAAGTCCACTGTATAAAATTCCTAGTGTAAATGAGTGTATTTTAATTCAGATTTATAATGAAAAACAGAATTTTGAGAGCTGTAACACAGAGAAACCCTATCTTGAAACAAACAAGCAAAACAAAACAACAAAAGCTCAGAATTTTGTGAATATGATGTCCCTCAAGATCCTAAGTAAGAGCCAGGAACTCATGACAGTTTAGGAAGTAAAAAGAAGATAATGCAAAGAAAGGCTGGCCACTGGACCCAAAGACTGCCCTGCTTCCGCACAATTTGGAAACAATGGCAGCCTATCAGTTTCAAGGCGGTCAGCTCACCAGGAGACCAGAGTGATTGAGCCCTGGAGCTTTATGCAGAGGGTGCACAGGCTGGGAGGGTCCCTAGACTCTGAGCTAGGGTGTCCCTCAGGAAAACAGTTCCTTCCCTGCGGTTCATTTTGCCAGACAGCAAATTGTTTAAGCCCATTCAACAATAGCTGTGATCTGCTTTGACATCTGAAATGAGGAAGTCGGCAGCAGGGATGGAAACAGCAGGGCAAGCTTTAACTCTGGGTAACCTTCGGGGACTTTCTTCCCAGTCAAGTCTGAGCTAAGATCCTAGGCTAGGACTTGCCCTCTGTAACGGTGTTAAGTCAGACTGTTGTTCTGCCTGTGTGTAACGAGTATAATAAAAGGCAATGCTTTTTTTGCATATATAATGTCTAGCAGGGAGAACTCTCGGTCCATTTTCTCCCTGTTCTATGTTCAGACTGCTTTGCAACTCGCAAATATGTTTCAGTGTGTCTTGTGCTTTACCTTGGACAGTAGAGATGAGTTCATTTGCTATAGGTTCTTGTCTATTATACTTCAATAATGATGGTGATGATGATGAAGACATCCAAGAAAATTAGCTGCTACATTTTTTATTGTTTTTATTGAGCTATATGTTTTTCTCCGTTCCCCTCCTTTCCTCTCCCTCCTCTTCAACCCTCTCCCATGGTCCCCATGCTCCTAATTTACTCAGGAGATCTTGTCTTTTTATACTTCCCGTGTAGATTAGATTCATGTAAGTCTCTCTTAGAATACTCATTGTTGTCTAGGTTCCCCGGGATTGTGAACTGTAGGCTGGTTTTTCTTTGCTTTATATCTAAAAGCCACTTATGAGTGTGTACATATGATATTTGTCTTTCTGGGTCTGGGTTACCTCATTCAATATGATGTTTTCTAGACCCATCCATTTGCCTACAAATTTCAAAATGTCATTATTTTTTCTGCTGTGTAGCATTCCATTGTGTAAATGTACCACATTTTCCTTATCTTTTCTTTGGTTGAGGGGAATTTAGGTTGTTTCCAGGTCCTGGCTATGACAGACAATGTTTCTATGAACATAGTTGTCCTTGTGGTATGATTGAGCATCCTTTGAGTATATACCCAAAAGTGGTATTGCTGAGTCCTGAGGAAGGTTTCTTTCCTAATTTTCTGAAAAATCACCATACTGATATCCAAAGGGGCTGTACCGGTTTGCACTCCCACCAGCAATGGAGAAGTGTTCTCTTTAACCCCCCAACCTCTCCAGCATAAGTTGTTATCAGTGTTTTTGATCTTGGCCATTCTTACAGGTGTAAGATGGAATCTCAGAGTTGTTTTGATTTGCATTTCTATGATGGCTAAGGATGTTGATTTCCTTAGGTGTCTTTCAGCCATTTTAGATTCTTCTGTTGAGATTTCTCTGTTTAGGTCTGTACCTCATTTTTTATTGGATTATTTGTTCTTTTGATGACCAATTTCTTGAGTTCTTTATATATTTTGGAGATCAGACCTCTGTCTGATGTGGGGTTGGTGGAGATCTTCTCCCATTCTGTAGGCTGTCATTTTGTCTTGTTGACTGTGTCCTTTGCTTTACAGAAGCTTCTCAGTTTCAGGAGGTCCCATTTATTAATTGTTTCTCTCAGTGTTTGTGCTACTGGGGTTATATTTAGAAAGTGATCTCCTGTGCCAATGTGTTCAAGTGTACTTCCCACTTTCTCTTCTATGAGGTTCAGTGTGGTTGGTTTTATGTTGAGGTCTTTAATCCATTTGGACTTGAGTTTTGTGCGTGGTGATAGATACGGAACTATTTTCATTCTTCTACATGTTGATATCCAGTTATACCAGCACCATTTGTTGAATATGCTTTATTTTTTCCATTTTATATTTTTTGCTTCTTTGTCAAAAATCTGGTGTTTGTAGGTGTGTGGATTAATATCTGGGTCTTCAGTTCAGTTCCATTGGTCCTCCTGTCTGTTCTTATGCCAGTACCAGGCTGTTTTCAGTACTGTAGCTCTGTAGTAGACTTTGCAGTTAGGGATTGTGATGCCTCCAAAAGTTCCTTTATTGTACAGGATTGTTTTGGCTATCCTGGGTTTTTTTGCTTTTCCATATGAAGTTGAGTATTGTTCTTTTGAGGTCTGTGTAGAATTTGCTGGGATTTTGATGGGCATTGCATTGAATCTGTAGATTGCTTTCGGTAAGATTGCCATTTTTACTATGTTAATTCTACCTACCCAAGAGTATGGGAGATCTTTCCACTTTCTGGTGTCTTCTTCAATTTCTTTCTTCAAAGATTTAAAGTTCTTGTCATACACGTCTTCCACTTGTTGGGTTAGAGTTACTCTGCGATATTTTATGTTATTTGTGGCTATTGTGATGGGTGATGTTTCTCTGACTTCTTTCTCCGTCCATTTATTATTTGTGTAAAGGAGTGCTGTAATAATTGTTCTGTCTCTTTAAGAGACAAGCCACTATGTGGGAAACGCACATGCACTTCTCTCTAAAGAGAAACACTCTGTTCACATTGTTCAAAGCATTGTTAGAAGTAAATGGAGTGTTCCATTTCTGTCTAAAAAAAAAAAGAGAGACAAGCCACGCCCACTCCCTCCCCAATCCGCTGAGGCAGGCTGATCTTCAGCTTCTGGCCTGAGTGCTCTCTCTTTTCCATCTTCCTCTCAGAGAGGCAGCTTCTGTCTCTCTCCCCACTTCTCCCCTTCCCCGCTTCTGTCTCTCTTTCTCTCTGCCTCTCTCTCTCCCCCTCCCCCTTTCTGCCCTTCTCCCTTCCCTTCCATAACCCCTAAAATAAATGTCCAACTCCACTCTGTATGGTGTGCCTATCTGTCTCTCTCTTGCCCACCCCCCACTGCCACCTGGAGACCTTGAGACCAGCCTTGTGGTCTCGTGCGCCGTCCCTGCCTAGGACTGCCCACTGCCGGGGACCTGCACCATCCCGGGACCCAGGGACCAGCCAGCCGCCCACAAAACTTGCTGGGGACCAGCCACCTTCCTGCTGTGTGGTCTCAAGCACACTTCCTGCCTGGGACTGGCTGCTTTCCACAGCAAGCCGCCAGGGGCTAGCAGCCTGCTTAGGACCGGCTGCTTAAGGCAGCAAGCTGCCAGGGACCCGCAGCAAATCCATTTCAAGGGCTACTGATTTTTTCAAGTTAATCTTGTATCCTGAATTAGTTGCTACTTGTTAAATTAAAACTTGCATTAGTTCTTTGGAAGTTTTGAGTTTCCTGCATTGCGTTTTGGTCATAATCATCCATCCCTCTTTGCTATCTACCTAGTTTTGTGTCCTTTATAAAAAGAAAACTTGTAAAGACTAAACCATGCTGTATTCCTGGGTGTGTGGTCTTCCACTGGAGTGTGGTTGTCTTAACAGGCATTATGCTCTTAGAGAAAACCATCTCTCCCTCTCCCAGCTTTAAAAAAAAGCTCCAGTAAAGGTTATGTTTGTGGGATGAGATGGAGAACCATAGAGTGGATAAGATACTGAGAAATCATGCATTTTACTTAGGATTCATATTTAGAATATGCGAAGAAGACCTTCTCAGAACCTAATAGTAAAGGAAAGTTCAGATGGAAAATTAGCAAATTTAACAATTAACAATTACCAGTTGATTCCTGGCTTGGGGTGGGAATGAATGCCCAGTTCCCCTCTCTGTATTAGGACTTGGTCTGGCTTGGCCTAGCATGAATTTTTAAAAAATTTTTATTGATTTTTATTGAGCTCTATATTTTTCTCTGCTCCCCTCCCTCTCCCCTTCCCTTCAACCCTCTTCTAAGGTCCCCATGCTCCCAATTTACTCAGGAAATCTTGTCTTTTTCTACTTCCCATGCAGATTAGATCCATGTATGCCTCTCTTAGAGTCCTCATTGTGGTCTAGGTTCTCTGGGGTTGTGATTTGCAGGCTGGTTTTCTTTGCTTTATGTTTAAAAACAACTTATGAGTGAGTACATGTGATAATTGTCTTTCTGGGTCTGCCTAGCATGGATTTTGTGCACAGTCACAAGCATCACTGTGACTCCATTTGTGCAGCTGTCTTGCTATGTCTAGGAGACAGTTTTCTTTTACTCATTGCCACCTCAGGCTCTTACACTCTCTCTGCCTTCTCTTCCACAGCGATCTCTGAACCTTTGGGGAAGGTTTTGGGTAAATACATTTCTTTAAGGGCTCAGCATTCTGTAGTTTCCTATTCTATGCACCCTGGCCAGCTGTGGGTCACTGTGTTAACTACCCTCTATTACAAATAGAAGCTTCTCAGATGGGGGTTGAGAGATGCATTAGTCTGTGGGTGCAACCTTAAGTCATTAGGAGTCAATTTAATACTATGTCCATATAGGGGATAATTGTGGTAGGCTCTCCCGTAGGGCTATGACTTGTCCTAATGATGGCTTCAAGTGTGGGTTTCATCTTGTGGAGTGGGAGGGACTTAAACCCAGACAGAATTTCAGTTGGTTGGTTACTCTCATGATGCTCATGCCACTATTGCAGAGTCATGTTTTGCTAGGCCAATCATTATTGTGTTTGCTACAAAATCAAATAGAACAGCACTGAGAGTATTAGTTGTTGGGTAGGAGAAGAAGATAAATAAAAGATATATTTTTAAAGGGGGGATTTTACACTAAAATATGGAGTCTTTAGATAAATACAAAGCAACAAGAGTGTTAGACTTTCCTTTCTATATTGTGATAGCTTTTACAATAGAAATTCATTGTTTAAAGTACTGAAGGCTAAGAATTCCAAGGGCAAGTTACCAGAAGATTTGCTAGTAGTGATGACTTATTCCTCCTAGATGGTTGTTTCTATGTGTTTTTTAAATGGGGGAGGGGCAAACAGGGTCCTTGAGACTGTTTATTGCTTATGCATTTTGAGAGCTTTTAAAAACAAAAACAACCAAATAAACAAGGCCTTTTATAGCCCAGGCTAACCTCAACTTTGCTA
Organism: Ondatra zibethicus; assembly: GCA_004026605.1. Classification (NCBI taxonomy): domain Eukaryota; kingdom Metazoa; phylum Chordata; class Mammalia; order Rodentia; family Cricetidae; genus Ondatra; species Ondatra zibethicus. Next base: position 29,055 of record PVIU01009515.1, on the reverse strand, counting down.
TATAGTCAGGGATGATCTTTAACTTCTGATCTTCCTGCCTCTTCCTCCTGAGTTGAGGATTACATGCTCATATCATCATTTTCTGTGTTTTAGAACTTCTTTGTCTGTATGTGTGTATATGTTTGTGTGTGTTAAATCTCTTGAGACATAATCTTTATGTACCCCAGCTGACATGAAATGCTCAATCTTCTTCCCTTTGCGTCCTGTGTACTGGGATTATAGGTATTTGCCACCATGTCTATTCTGTCAAGCCTCTTTTTAAAAATTAAAATCGAAATTATTTATGTGTATACATATGTACACACACATGTTTTTGTAATATTGGAGGCTTAATCCAGGGTATCCCTTAAGCTGGGCATGTGCTTTACCCAGCCCTTTATTGTTTTTTTCTAAGACTATTATTGATCTGCAGAAGTTGAAGGATCCTATGCTTCTGCTGGGTCTGGTAATGGCTGCAGACATATCCTTTGCTGCTGAATGTTCATTTGTGCTGTCCAGCTCTTAGTCTTTTCTCTAGCTGTCACTCATGATGCACAATAATCAGACCATGCAAATTTATCCCCTTGAAAATTCTCTCCATAGTTCAGGCAGGGGAGTCAGAGAGTTGGCCAAGGATCACTTGTAAGCTATGTGACTTTGAGCGAGTCTTCCAGTCTTCCTAAATCTCATCTGTTTAAATATCACAAGTGTGATGCTAGTTCCCAGGGCTGGGTGAGGATTAAAAGAGATTATTCAACACAACACGCTTAGCCCCGGGCTGGGAATTCTATAAGTCATAGCTAAAATTATCCCTTCTCTCCTGCAAACCTTCTATAGTTTCATATAGAACAATATTCCTGAAGGGTGATCCTGGAGGGTTCTGAATCCCTGGGAGCTGATGAGAAACATAGATTCTCCCTACCTTAGACCATGGAAGCTGTGCCGCAGGCTGTCTGGGCATCCCTGTGCAAGCAAGAGGCCCGGGCTCCTGATCCCAGTTCCCTCCCACCCCTGAGATCTTCAGGCACACACCTAGCCCTCTCCTCCTGCTGCCCCACCTCATTCCTGGGAACAGCTTCTTTGAGGTGTGGGAAGAGACTGAGGTAGATTCTGGGCAACGGCGGTTGACTCAATACTTCCGGATGGATAGACCCAGGGTGTGGAGGGTATTGGGCCCATCCCTGTCTACGGCACAGCCAACAGAAAGGGGAGCTGAAGGGAATCTCTGAGTATGCTTTGAAGGCAGCCAAAGAGAATTTCCTGCAGGCATTTGCTTAGAGACAAGGGGCAGATCTGAGCCCCAAATTAAAGATGGTATTTCTCAACTCCCAGGATGTAAATTCAGTAGTCAGAGTGCCGCACCAGACTGCTCCTTTCCTTCCTTCAACAGCTCTGTGTCATCAGGTACCCAAGAGTCTCTGCAGGTCCCAGCTGCAGTACCTGGCTTCCTCCAGGGCTCTGCCAGTAAAATATTCCTTTCACATCTGTCCTCCTGCAAACATGGCCACCACTCATTTTAGTCACAGCTAAAGGAGCTCTGTCTTGGCCTCCCCTGGAAGCTGTGGGTACCCCCGTTGCTTACCAAGTGTGCACTGCAGGGCCTTACTTTGCTTAGGGATTGGGTACAGAGGTTCACAAGGCAGTCAGGACCATAGCTAGCGGCCTCCACCCCAGACCCTCTGACAATGGACCTAAACCTGTTTTTCTTCCTCCTGCTCTTCCTCTTCCTGGTCTATTTCTTAGAAGAGAGCAGTTAAAATACTTGAAAATCTCTTCTCAGATTCCCCTACTGCTTGTCTTGTTTAGAATCTAATCTCCATCCCTCTCCAAGGCGTGTGAACCCCTCTCCCTACACTGTGCACATTCCAAGGCTCCCTGTTGCTCTGACCTTTCCTCTGTCCCTCAAGTCCCTAAATCCATTTCTAGTATGATCTTCCTCACAGGGGCTCCTTCCCACCTCCCCAAGAACACAGCATCATTCACGTCTCATCTCTCACTTTAGCTGTCTTAGTTGTATTTATCATTTTCTAAAATAATATTTGATTGCTATTAAATTGCAAATGTTTCTGTTGACTTGTTTCTAGGATTTGGAAGTTCCATGGTGGCAGGGACTTGATTGGCTCCATCATTCCTGGTCATGTAGACTGTGGCTCCCAGGAGAAGCTCAAGCCTTGGTTGATTGATGACTAGACACACTAGAGTTCAGAATTCATAGACCCTCATGAGGTTCTAGTCCTGTGATCAAATCATTCTTGTCTTGCTCCTAAATAAGGATAGAGGCTTTTGAAATGCCTGACACTCCACAGATGTGACTCTCAGTCCCAAGCATCTCTTAAGAGATGTCAGTGGCTGAGTCCCAATGATGTTTGCCAGGTGTCAGAGAAGTCCTTCAAGATATCAGGAAAGAGCTCAGTCATAAATTGCTGTAAGGTCAATGTGTCTTTGGATTTAGCCAGAGAATAATAAACAGTCACTGTTAGTTTAGATGCTGCCATTAGGGGATTTACAGTCAGTATAGTACACAGAAAGAGCAAAGCCGTTTTAGGTCTCCGGAAAGTACTTTCCAAAGCACAGAACTGAGGAAGAAAGCAAAAGTTTGGGTAGAGAAGCTTCCCTGTGTATCTTCATGAAATCCTAAAATTGTAGCACAAATACAAAATCTACCCTCAGTCCTCATTTTTACAGATTTTTGAGACAGAATTTTACTGTGTGTCTAAGCTGGCCTTGAACTGACAGTGTAGTCCAAGACGGCTTCAAATTAATAATTCTCCTGCCTCAGGCTTTCACACGCTAGGACTACAGGCATGTGCCTGGACAGGAGATTTCTCAAGGAGTACTGAGCTCCTAGACACCTGGCCCTGCCTAACTCTCCTCAAGGGGGGTCTGCAGAGAGCATAGGGGGGTCTCTGCCTGAAAGCAGAGCAGAAGGAATGATTCCCAAGACCATTGTGTCTAATTATGACTTGGATTAGATTTGCTTTTGTGAGCCCCTTTTTGTGTTTTTCTCTTCTTTCATATTACTCTTCCTTGCCTGGACCATAGCAATTTAAAAAATTATTTTTCACCTCACACTGCTTTGTGGTCTCATAGGAAAGTACATGTTTATAGCTAATTTGCACATTCTGTACCCAACAAAAATCAAATCATCAAATATCTCTTAGGCCCATGGGGTTGGGATCTGACTTCTCAGTTCTGACCTTGGTGTCTGCTCTTGAGAGGACACTGGAAAGGAAGGGCAGAGGTAAGTTTTTCTGTCCTGGGAGAGGCCAGCTGGCTCACTGATGAGCTGACCTGGCATTTGTAAGAGACTGAGATTCAGAACTGAAGGAGTGGGAGAGCCATTGAAACCACAGACTCGTCTGTGATGACACAAAAGCCCAGCTAGAAGGACCCGCATCTCAGTGGCTTCAACCTGCTCAGGAGACCCAACTCTGCCCTCACAAGCTCTGTCAGCTTAGGCTATAATTCATCTGGGAGACAGAAGGGAAGAATGCTATCACCATCCACCTCTGCCCATTGGAGGCTTTGTTGACGGACACTTGGGTTCATGTACTTTTGATTTGGTGATAGAATCCCATGGTCCAGGGCATTGCATGGGATATAGAGGATGTTTGAGAACATGTTTTAAATAAGTGGACTTCTAGTTTAAAATTCCTGTTTCTAGTGGAAAAGGATATGGCAGGATAGAAATATGTCAGTCAGATTCAAATAGTTTGGGCAGTGGGTTTATTGTCTTTGTGGTTCTTTCTTTATTTCTCCAAAGCTCCATTCACAGCACATGCTTGTGGTGGGGGAAGCCCTTCTACATATGTGTTGCTTTTATTGGTTAATGTATAAAGAATCTGCCTTGGCCTGTGATAGGGTAGAGTAGAGGTAGGTGAGGAAAACTAAACTGAATGCTGGGAGAAAGAAGGCGGAGTCAGGGAGAAGCCATGTAGCCGCCAGAGGGGAAAGACGCTAGCCACCGGATGGAACCTTGCCAGTAGACCACAATCCTCATGGTAAAATATAAAATAATGGAAATGGGTTAATTGTAGATGTAAGAGCTAGCTAGCAATATGCTTAAGCTATTGGCCAAACGGTATTGCAAATAATATAGGTTTTGTGGGATTATTTTGGGTCAGGGAGGCTGGGAAATGAACTAGCAGCTTCCTACTACACCTTTGAAATACTGTCTTAAATGAACTTATCACTCAGGGAGACTATATTCAAAAGCAGGAGGGGGCAACATTTTCTGTAAAGAACCATAGTATGTATTTCCAGCTTTGTAGACTACACAGTCTAGAAACTACCATGAGTCAGCCCTTGTTACACGAAAGTAGTAACAGACTCTACAGACATCAACAGGCATGGCTCTAGTCTAATAAAACCTTACTTACAAAGCCAGGCTGGTTCTAAAGGGTGACACAGAACCTTGATTGCTATTCTTCAGACCTTGGTTTTCGTGGGTCTAAGAGGCGAACTTGGGTGAAATTGAAGAGCTTTCCTCCGACTGTGTTCTCTGAAATAAGAAACACACAACAAAATTAAACAAAGCTGAAATCCTACACAAAGAGTGCTAAAGAGAATTTACTTCTCTAAGCTGCCAAGATTGGGAACGATTCATAAGCGGCAGCTGCCGCCAGTGGTTACACCTATGTAACACAGCTGGGACCAGAAGTGGTCCCGACAATAGGAACCCTTGGCTTGCTTCCTGAGCAGCTGGCAGCAAGTATGACCTTTCCAGTGGCACCAAGTCTCATAGGGCTACTCCTATAACCTTTGGTGAGTTGAGATGGGGTGCAAGTGGAAAGGGTACACTGGAAACTAGGGGAGGAGCCAGACCGACATCTCTTTCATCGTTTTGTGTGGAATAAGAGCATATGAGCATGGCCTAACAAACGACCTCATTGTATCCAGACACATGGTGGTAGACAAAATAGACCACCATAAACATTTACCTGATTCAGCTACAGGATTGAAAGGCAAGAAGAAACCGCTACTGCACACAACAAAACGGCCCTTGCTCCCCACCCCCAACACAGCTATCTGGTAAGGTTTAATGCTTTTCTCCTTTTTTTACTTCCTGCTCTACAGTTATTTTATGAGTCACTCTGGACTGCACCTTGTTATAAGAATTCACTGCCCCTTCTACTAAATACACAGACAGCCTCATTGTATACGCTGCAAAGCACTGTTTGTACCCCTGCTAAGACATATCCTGTCTAAATACTTTAGAGTATTGTCTCAAGCTGGTTTTGAGCTCACTGTGTAGCAGAGGATGACCTTGAACTTCTGATCCACCAGTCTTCACATCCTGAGCGCTGGGATCACAGGTGTGCACAGCCATGCCTGGTTTATGCAATGCGGGGAATCGAATCCAGGGCCTCTTGCATGCTAGGCAAGCACTCTATCAACTAAGGGACAGTCCCAGCCCCTAGACTCATTCTTTATGATAAACGTTGTTTTTCTGTCTGTTTGAGGGAATCATGAACTCTCATCCCAGCCAATTCTACCCAACTTTTCTAGAACTCTTTATGTTACATTATATAAAATAAAAAAAAAATAATTTGAGATAGAATCTTGTTAGACACCTTGATATTTCCATCTTCTGGCCTCAGCTTCCAGAGTGCTAGGATCACACATGTAAGAAAATGTTTGTTTTCAATGTACCACCCAGACATGGTCAGATTGTATCACAACCAAGGAAGCAAGAAGATGGGATTGTTTAACTATTGGGACAGCATTCTTTGGCAGGCTAAAGAAAACATCATATTTGCCACTTCCGAAACTTTCTAAATTTTCCAGATTAAAATTCTGGAGATCTGGGTGTCACTCATTTTCCTTATAAAGCAGGCTAAGAGTTCTGGCTTTCTCTCTGTACTGGAGGAAGCAGACTTCTTAGAAGGACTTTGTACCCAGCACAGTGATAATTCCTTCAGCTCCAAGTTGACAAGAAATCTAAATCTAACAGTGAATCAAGAGAGGGGATTTGCTGGCTAGGGTTAGCGAGCAGCATGGGGCTGCCTCGTATGATCCACACGTGACTTTTTTCTGATCTAAAATTACATAACTCAGGCCCAGCAGTTTCTCCCAGGGTCTGCCTGCTACAAAGCAAGCTTTCCCTTTGAAGGATAATTGGAATAATTTCAAGGTGAGGGAGGGGTTTCCAAGTTCTACTGAGGAGGAGAAAGAGGAAGAGGGGGAGGAGAAGGAGGAAGATGCTATTTGGTTCAGCATTCCCAGGCAAAGCCTTATTGCATTTCACTGACTTTGAGTGGATCCGGAACCTGTTCTTGATCAGAGACCTGAGATGCAGATTGGCTTACATCTGGGTCGCATGCTCTCTGAATGGGTGCCAGGTCACTCTTCTCAAAGCAGATCTGCTGCTCTGGGGACTTGGGTATTCTATGTCCATTCTGTGGATAGTTAGACAAGGGAAAGACCCTGGTCAGAGTAGAGTCCCCTGCTGTCACTCTCCAGGGTTTCCGCAGAGAAGCCTGGCTAGAAGAAATGGTAGATGTAAAAACTAAGGGATCTTACAGACATGGGGGCCCAGCTAGGAAGAAGCAGATGTCCCTAATTGGCAGATCATCAGAATCACATCTAGGTTCAATAGGTTTAGGAGAGGAACCCACTGAGTCAGGTGATCTATGTTTCTAAGATCCACCCCGCCCTGAGTGGGAAGATCAGAAGGAGCTGAGCATGTTCTGATGAATGGGACAGGTTCACCTGTGTGGCTTGGAAACTCAGTCTCCATTGCCTGCAGGACAAAGGCCTGATCACCTCTCTTCTGCACGCACTTTCCGTTGGTCTGTTTGGAAAGTTGTTTGCTTGAAAACTCTGGTCCTGCTTCTGTCCTCGCTCATGCCACTTTCCCTCGGAAGGGCCTCCTCTTCCATCTGTGCCTCCTCACTTCACCAGTAACCACCCATCAACCCTTTGAAGCCGTCCCTAATTTTCTTCCTTCCCAGCCCTTTGTCTGTTCGGCCTTCCACTGCAGGACTTCTCTGTGGGCCTAGCTTTCCCTCCTAAAAGCAACCACCTGTCCCTGGGTGTCAGGGAGAGTGCAGCCCTTGCATCTGGCTTCTCCTCAAGCCCCTCTCCACTCTCCTGACTTACACAGAGGACGGACTCAGCCCACTTGGTGGGTACACGGGTTACTCCCTCCCCTCTTCTTCCTTCTCTCCACTCTCCTTGTCCTCCTCTTCCTCCCCCCGTCTTACTGCTGTCTTTTTAGTCTGTTCTCTTTTTCAAGATGTCCATCCTTGGAAGGTTCTCATGAAGGCCAGCCCTGTTCCCTGACACGGCCTTGGGATGTTACTACCACAGCTGTGCTGACATCTTAAGAGGGGCTGCTGGAAGAAACGAAATGGTAAAGTCCTGATAGGGAGCAGAAGCAGAAGAAATGGCCCAGAGAACAGATTTCAAGGCCTCTTTGTTTCTGAGAGCGGCTTTGTTCCCTGACTTGGCTCCACCGCAAAGGGAGGAGAGAAGCAAATGGCCATAAAAAGAGAAGAGCAGGATTTAGGATGGGTGGAGATTTCTTTTTAAATCAGACAGAAAGCAGAAAAGGTTACTCCCAACCCCAAAATATTTGATTATTTAATAGCTACGTGAGAAATATATTTTGGTAGATATCAGGGGAAAGTGCTTCAGACTACATGGGTTTAATGGCCATAACTTGATATGACTGACTCCTATCTCAATGAAGGTGTATAAAACCAAGTGATTTAGAGACAAGAAAGAGCCAATGGCTAGAGGCGTGGAACGAGGCTGGCCCCCCATCCTCCAGCAGCCAGAGGAACAATAGCAAAATTAATCAGGCATTCAGATTTTTAGCAACTCAATTTTCAAAATTTAAAACAGCCCATAGTATGCAGAGCTGGGAGGCTGGTGAGATGGGCATCTTGTTAGAGAAGTTTGGAAACAGCTGTGAAATAACATTATACTCTTTACTCAAAATACTAACCCTATTTTTAGGAATCTAGGCTACAGCTTACAAAACAAACACAGCATAGTATACAGACTGTAGGTTTGTTTAAGGTTGGGGGCAGGACGGAAGCACTATGAAATCATAAGGGAATCTGCATTGATACATGCGCTAGAAAGAGTAGACCTGAGCTATGGAAAGAGAAAAGCTGAGGCTGTCATTACATTGCATGCTAAAATGTCAGGAGAAAGAAAAAAAGACCCATCCCACAGCAGACTCTTCTGTAGTTTACAAACATAGAGACAGGTGTGAGGTAGCATTCATTGTCACACATGGGAATGGGATTACAGGGAGGGAGGTAGCCTGCTCTTGACATCGTGAATCAATGTCTCCAGGCTGAGAGGACAAATGAAGTGGCCCTGTCACTTAGACCTGACCCTCTAGGTCCCGGTGCACCTGCAGATCGCCGGCTCACACATCAGCTGCCCTCAGCACCTCTGCTTCTCCTCTGTCCAAGGCTCCATGGTGTGGGGAAGCACGTCTCCCACAGAGGTCTGCCCTTAGGAGGAAGGTTCAGACAGATGCCCACTTTGACATTAGAAGAGAGCTTGGAGCTACTGGGGCAAAGAATTTGTCAGTCTGGTGACTTGGAATGTGGTCTGGGAGAGTCACAGTCCAGTGGGCATACCTCCTTAGCCTTGCTGCGCCTAAGGGGTCTGTCTAACATAGGGCAGTTGCTCAGGTCTAAGTGGGATGCAGGGAATGGGGAAGGGGGCTAACTAGCCTCTTATTTCTCTACATTATTTGACTCACTCAATAAGCAGCCAAAAATTTCCATTAAGCAGTTTAAACTGAAAACTAAAAATTTAATAGGAAAAGATTCCCAGATAAATTAATCTCAAATGGAAAATACAGGCACTATAGCAAGCACACAGTAGGAGAAGGGGAAAGAGCTGGTCACCACATCCCCATTCCCATCCTGCACTGCTGCTGTTCTCTGGAGGTGAGGAGCAAGCCAGGTGTGAGGTCAGATGCACATATTTGCACAAATCTCCCCCACTCCCCAGTGTGTGTGTAGTGGCAATGGTTAGCTTCATTGGCTGTAAACAGTCAGTATTTACCCCTGTGAGTCAGCACTATGCCAGACGATAAAAAGCCATAAAGAATAATGTGGCTCTTTGCTCTCACAGAGACTGGCATTAAACAAAAGAAGCTAAAATGCAGCTGGGCTAGAAAGTGCTAAGAACAAAGCTAGCGAGGAAGAAAAGCCCGTGTCTGCAGTGGTATCTGGGGTGGCCAGGAAGGTCCTAAAAGGGATGATATCTGAATTTGTGGAGTAAATGATGGGGCCCAACTTGGACTGAAGAAGAAAATTAGAAGAAGGGACAGATCAGGGCTGCTCACCTACCCCACTGCTAATTGATTGAAAAACAAACCAGACACCCAAGAATGCGGAGGAATCTTAAATGCAGAGATTAATCTGAAAACACACAGACACACTCACACTGAATGAGCCTAAGTAAATGGCATTTTAGGAAAAAGAAAAAAGATCAGTGCTTACCAGGGATGACAGGGACAGAGAGATGTACAGACTGTCTCAGACATGCTCTCTGTGTAATGCTACAATGGTAGACACTTGTCATCGTACTCCAAACACACAGGATGTACAAGCTAAGAGTGAGCCCTGATGTTTACTGTGGACTTCGGGTGACAGTGATGTGTCTAGAACAGGCTACCAATTGCAGCAAATGTACCACTGTGGTGAGGATTGTGGATGGGAAGTATGCCTCTGCACGCATGGCAGAAGAAGGTACCTGGGAGCTGTCTGTGCTTCCATTTCACTCCAAGACGACTGTAAAAATAAAGCCTATTAAGTAAAACAGCAGAAATGGCAGCACATGCCCAACCCTTTGGAGGCCTAGGCAGTAGGGTGTTGAGTTCAAGGTCAGACTGGGATACGCCGCCTGAGCTGCACAGTGAGACTCCACCTCGACAAACAACACAAATAAAAATAAAACAAATCCTACTGTTTAACATTACAGTTTTATAGCGTACAATAGTATGCATGTTTTCTTTTTAAAAAAATACTAGTTGACAGAGATGCAAAAACTAACCCCAAACCAATCAACAACATAGCACTCATCAGTGAGGAGCACGCCTACCACCCAGATCCTGGCTTCTTCTACCAAAGGATCTGGGACTCTGAGAGAAGTAGATGAGGCAAGGGGCAGACACAAAAGGCCTGAGATATTCACAATGTCTCCCACCCCATCTACTGACAGTGTCAAAGGTGTGAACTGAAAGAATGGGCAATGATGAACCAATCTGATTTAAATAAAACAGTAATAAATCACAATCCAAAGCCCAAACTACATACCCTGATTTAAAAAATGACTGAGCAAAAAAGATATTGACAAATCTTTCATACATGAGAATTCCTGATGACTTGGGTCATATAGGAAGTTGGAGGCTAACTCCCTACTTCTCAAATGTGAGCTGCAAGAGGTAACTTCCAGGAAAGATGCAGAGAAATGGATAGAAGAGAAGCTTCACCATGAAGATGCCTTTCTAGACAAAAAATGTTGATGCAGCATCAACATGGCAAGTCATCTTGACAGCCTAGAATTGAGAGTGGCACTTCACCTCAGTGGTTCCCCACCTAAGTACCACAACCCAATACCCTAACATGGAGCATTCTACAAAATCCCTAATGCTCCTTTGAACCATCAAGTTATCAAAAATAGGAGTGTTGTCTGTAGATGGAGTTTCTGTCCTGCCTGATCCTGCAGCCATTCAGTTCCAAATAAATACACAGAGGCTTATATTAATTATAAACTGCTTGACCTATTACCTCAGGCTTATTATCAACTAGCTCTTACAATTTAAATTAACCCATAATTCTTATCTATGTTTAGCCACATGACTTGGTACCTTTTATCAGTGAGGCATTCTCATCTTGCTTCCTCTGTATCTGGCTGGTGATTGCAGACTGAGCCTTTCCTCTTCCCAGAATTCTCCTAGTCTCGTCGTTCTACCTATAGTTCCTACCTGGCTACTGGTCAATCAGTGTTTTATTAAGTGACAAATCTTTACAGTGTACAAGAGCATTATCCCACAGCAGTTGTTTAAGAAGCTATCACATCCAGGAAGAGGCTACAAATCATTCAGTGTGGTATGGCATCCAGAAAGAAAAATGAATAAAAAACAAACAAATAATAAAAACAAACAACAACAAAAACTAAGGTGGAAACTTGGGAGCTAAATAAAGCAGTCATTGAATAAAGACATTCCAAAACTGGCTCAGGCATTATAACTAATAGAACATACTAGTCTAAGACAACAAAGGGGAGTAGGGTATTAGGGTCTGTAGAAATTATGTAGTATCTTCAGTTTTCCTATAAATCTAAAACTTCTGAGAAATGCTATATTCACAAAGTGTGCATTCATCTGTCTATGCTGCTCTAACAAAATACATAAGCCTGGGAACTTTATAATGAAAAAATTTCTCAGCTCACTATTTGGGAAATCAAAAGCCCAGGATTGGAAGGTACCATAGATCTGCCTCTGGAGAGGGCTTCCTGAATATATAATGTCATGGCAGATGGCATTATGGCAGGAGGGAAGAGGTCAGGTGGCAAGATAGGAAATGAGAAAGTGTAGAGCCCCCACCCCCATTTTCTTTTTAACAATTTACTTTCTCAACAGTTAACTGTGTTCCCCAGAACTACATGAATCCCTTCCTAGGACATTTCCAATGGTCTATTTATTTTGTGCTAATTGCTAACTCTCAAAGGTCCCAGCACATCCCAGCATTGCTGTGCTGAGGACCAATTCACCAACACACACACACACACTCTTGTTTCAAACTGAATCAACTTGTACAATTTTTTCTTTTTTTCTTCCTTCCTTCCTTCCTCCTCCTCCTTCTTGTTTGTTTGGGTATCATCAGCTTACTATGAAAGGAAGGCATGGAAGTTATTTACAGGTTGGAACAGTTCAGAACTGCAGAATAGGCAGTTAGTTGATGTGACACCATTTCAACAGTGATTTCAGTTCACGAATGTCACCATCTATAAATAAGAAATAATCCCTGTCATCTAGGACTACTTTGGTGCCTCAATATTCTGGGAAAATTTTGTCTTCCGCTTTCACTAACTGATTGAATCTATGCATCCTTGATATGATCTTGTGCCTGATCTAAGAGCCCATCCAGTAGTTTCAGGATCTTAGTCATTATCATCATGGCAGAAAGCGTGGTGCAACAGGCAAGCATGGTGCTGGAGAAATCTCTGGGAGCTGCCCCATCCTCATCTGCAAGGAGAGAGAGCAAGTTGTACAGTTATTAAATCATGTTTCCACCTTGATATTTTTTAAGTGATGTGTTCACGGTGAGATTTTACCAACGATCATGCTAGGAAGCCATCAGTACTTGATCACTGGATCCTTGGTGTGCCATGGGGTGGGGCTGGGCTGAAGAACAGGATGTTTCTCTTGGAAGTTGAGTTACCTCAAAGACAACGCTGGGGAACCAACTGCTCCTTAGTACTCTAACTTCCACAATGGGCTGCTTTTCTCTTCTTCTTTGAGACAAAGTCTTACTATGTGACCCAGGCTGGCCTCAAACTTAACTATCCTACTACCTCAGCCTTTTGACTTCCGGGATTACAGGCACCCATTCCTGGCTGTACTGAACTCAGATTTTCTTTTCCTTTTTGGTTTTTCAAGACAAGGTTTCTCTGTGTAACAGTCCTGGCTTTCCTGGGATTTGCTTTGTAGACCAGGCTGGCCTCAGACTCATTGAGATCTGCCTGCTTCTGCCTCCCAAGGGATGGTGTTAAAGGTGTGAGTCACCAGCACCTGGCTATTGAACTCAGATTTACTGAGGAGGCTCATGTGCTGCCTTCTGGAAACATCTTTGCTCTTCAGGAGCAGATACACAGTGTACATGGTGCAGAGAGCTACCTGGAAGTGTGGAAGACATGGAAAAAAGGTCTGTCTTGCCTTTGTCACCTTAGAGGCAGCTTTGGTGCCACAAAGAATTTCAATGACTTTGGGTACTGTATTTTCTGTCTCCTGGGGACACTGCCATTCATTCATTTGTATTGTGCAGCACCCACACCCCATTTTCTGCTCTAGGGAAGAAGAATGGAGAAGATAAGCTGGGTCACACAAGGGGGCTCAGATGCTGGCGGGGTGGAACAAGGAGGGCATTCTGTCATGAAGATGAGATGCAGATAGAGGTGGGAGGAAAGGCAGCCTAGGGGATTAAGATTCTAGAATAATCATTGTTTATGATTACCATTAGGTCGGGCAGTGTGACGGTAGTATTGTTGGACATCATTTCAGTCCTTTCTAAAGGCAGTTCTTAAAGAAATTGGACTTTTTTGCTTTAAACAATGAACTAGAAGCATAGGCAGCATTTTATGTGACTCCTATCA
>PVIU01009515.1:0-15626 GCA_004026605.1 Ondatra zibethicus | reverse complement strand
TTGAATCTATGGTCTATTCTCACTGTTGCTTTTCTTCCCTTTTCTTCTTCTTCCTGATTCTTCAAAACATTTTCTCTCCAAGTCCAAAGGGTGGGTGGTTATAAAAACTGTCATTCTGCGGAGCTGTCTGACATGATGGGTGGAGACTAGGGTGTGGGACGGGGTCCCAGGAGGACACAGAGAGGGCGCTCGCCAAGGCTGGCAGATCTGGGCGAGCACCCAGGAACAGGTGAGTTGGTTTCAAAGATCCTCCTCTCTCCACACCTGTCTTAGCCCAAGTGCTAACATGTTTCATGTCACAGCGTGAGTTGGGTGAAGTTGTGGTTTCTTCTAATTCCCTCCTGCAATTCCCAGGCATGATGGTCCTTCTCCTGACTGGCCTACTTAACCTCCCTTGTGATGTTCCTAATTCCTGCGTTGAAAGGGGATATTTAAGAAAAAAAAAGAAAATAAAGGGAGGAAGACAGAAACTTATAAAAGAAATATGTGCACGTGGAGATCAAGACCATGTGGGAGTTAGAGACGGAGCAAGGACCAAGCCTTTCCAGTCAGCACCTTTCTTCGCTCTCTTTCTCTATCCTCTGTTCCTCCCTCCCTTCCTCTCATTTTCTGGCTGAAAGAACTGGATATTTGTTCATCCTGGCGAACTGACTTCTGAGGAAAAGCTTGGAGCAAAGAATTCGAGATGCCTGAAATCAGCAAGAATCTGGACCGGCTTCCATCCAGCTTTTATGTGGGACAAGAAAGAAACCTTTCCCTGCTCCTGGCCAGGGTCTGGGGTCTAGGAGGACAGGGGGCCTCTCCCTGCCTCTGTCTGGCTGCTGGCCGTCTGGAATCCCTTGTGTCTGCCACAGCACCTGGCAGCTGGCATGAGCCTACCGTCTGCAGCAGGCACACAGGCCACACTGTCGGGGATTAGATGGAACATATGCCTGTAAGATGCTTGTGGCCCTTTCCAAGCACAGCACCCTCCAGCTCAAGAACAGGGCAATTAGATGAAACCTCACGCTGGGAGCAAAGCTGTTTCCTGGCTGAGGGCTGTAATCTCTTCTTCTGCAGCCTCGCTTCTGCTCCAGTTTATCTGTTTCCCTCCTTTACTTTGTTTTACTTTTTCCTTCTTTCTTTGTAGTGTGTGCGTGTACATGCTCTTGTGTGTGTGCGTGTGTATGCATGGGTATGAGTGAAACACAGACACTGAATGTCTGTCCCAACTACTTCTCTACCTTATTACTGGTTCCTTTCCCACTGTTTCATGTGTGTGTATGGTGTACGTGCATGCACGTATGTTTTTGCATGTGTGTGGTTGTACATGTGTGTGGGTTCATATGCATGTACATGCATGTGGAAGCCTGATGTTGAAGTTGGGAATCATTCTCTATGGACTCTTTCACCATATTCATTGAGGCAGGGTCTCTCAATCAAATGTAGAGCTATAATATGACTAGCAGCTTGCTCTGAGGACCCCTGTGGGAGGTTACACCAACCCAAGTAATTATGGGAGTCTTGAGATCTGAATTATGTTCCTCATGCTTGTGAGTACCAGCCTGGTACTCACTCTGTAGACCAGGCTGGCCTCAAGCTCAGAGGTCCACCTGCCTCTGCTTCCTGAGTGCCGGGATCAAAGCCTTATTTTTTGAGACAAGGTCTCCTACTGAACCTGGAGCTGGGTTCCGGTCCTCGTGCCTGCATGGTGAGCACTTAGTGACTGAGCCATGTCCCCAGCCTCTGCTCCTTTCTCTCCATTCATCTGCTTTCCAAACACCCGCTCTCCACATCTTGGACTTGGCTCGTTCTTTTTTCTCTCTGCTCTTCCACTTCCCTCCCACTCTCCCTCTCTCCCTCCATCCCTCCCGAGCCTGCTTTTGCTTTCTGTGCACTTTGTGCTGACTGTATTTTTCCTCATTGAAACAGACTGCAGCTCTCGTGGAGGGAAGAAGCGAGCAGCTGCAGATCAGAACACAGCTTCCTATATGTGTGGACAGGCAGGGCAGTAACCCCGAAAGCTATGGGCACTACCATTGACTGAATACTGCTACCAATTCAGACTTTGTGTTGGGGAGCCCAACCCCTATCTAACTCTGATGTGTCCCTGGCTTTTTATATGGTTTAAGATGATGGATAAAGTGGCTGTGAGTTTGGGATGGAAAGTTTTTCTGGTTTGATTCAAACATCTAAAGTAAAGATTCTTCCAGCTTTGGCACACACACAGGTGCCTACCCAGCCCCACCAGAGTTTCCAACACAGTCGGGGTGAGGCCTGAGAGTGTAGTCTGGCAGGTTTCCAGGTAAGGCTGCTGCTGATGGCCTGACATTGACCTTGAAGTCAGGAGCCGGTCTCAATTCAACCCCGGTGACAGCAAACTTCTTCTAGACCTGACGTGTGTGCGGGGTGGGTGTATATGGGAACTCTTAGGTAGCTAAACACTGACTCATTTCACAAGAGGATTTGTATTTATCTGTAAAACTGTCTACCATGTAAAGTGACATAATATGAAAGGAAACAGACTAAGGGAAACTGAAGATGGATTTTGCAGTCGTAAGGACTGTAGTAAGGATAGTGCGCCCTCTCTGCAGAATTATGTCGGCTGCTCTTCCATGTATTGGCTGACTGCGTCTTCTTGGTATTTTGAGTCAATGACTTCTGAATTTTATGACTTGAGTAAAAAGTCACCTTTTGACACACTTTCTCACTTGAGCAATTTAGTAGGTAGAAGTCCACTAACCTCCTAAAAGATTCACCTGTAGGATCTGTCAATGCAGCAACCATACAGTATGCACCGAATGAGCAAGAAATAATATTCTTTAACAGAATTCAAAGATTCCAAGAGCAGCCGTCCATAGAGAGGTCAGAGGAAGCACAAAAGAGTGAAATTTAACCTGATAACGAGGAAAAGCATGCGACAAATTTGTTTTGCCACAATTCATACATGACAGTATAGCTCTGTGTAAATAAAATCTGGCAACTTCCCTGAGTGAATATCTGGCTGGAAAGTCAGTTCCCAGCCCTCACATGTTGGCTCACAACCACCTGTAGTTCTAGTTCCAGGAGACCTGACACCCTCTTCTGGCTTCTGTAAGCATCACTCACACATGTGGTGCACAGATACACACGCAGGCAAAACACCCATACATAAAAGTAGAATAAATAAATAAAAAAAATAAAGATAAAAATAAAATTATAGGCATGACTGAGAAGAAAAGTTGACATAAGACTCTGCCTTTCTGGTTTGTCTGTGTGGCTATGATATTCAGGAAGTTGCTCCCTCTGCCCAGAGGTCTAGAAGTGATGCCCTAGGCTGTGGTTCAGGGCAATACAAGACTTCTACTACAGCTGTTTTCACCTGTGAACACAAGAGAGGTGTTGGTTGCTCCTGCCAGAGCAGCGGTTCTGAACCTGTGGGTTGTGACCCCTTTGGGGGTCGCATATCAGATATTATATTACAATTCATAGCAGTAGCAAAGTTACAGTTATGGAGTAGCAGTGAGATAATTTTATGGTTGGGGGTCGCCCCAACATGAAGAACTGTATTAAATTGTCACAGCATTAGAAGGGCTGAGAACCATTGCACCGGAGAGACGATGGATTGCAACTGCATTCTGCCTTGTTGCTGCACCAAAGCTTTCTTAGGTAGGCAGGAACTAAATGAAATTGTTAGGGAGGTGGCCGAGGAAGTGAAGTTCTTAGCTTCTCTAGCCCTGAGATCTTGGGGAGGAGCACAGGCCCTGGGAGGATGAGGTGGAGGCAAATACCAGCCGGCAATCTTCAGCACAGAGTAAAGTCACGATGGACATTGTGGGCTGCAGTTCCTTAGCCAACTGTAAAATCAGTTCAAAGGACTATGGATGGCTAATATATTAATAAATGGAATATATGGAATAAAATAGAAAAAAAGCGGTGCTTTGCATAAAGCAGGTATCATTTTGTAAAGCTTATTTTGGTGTTTACGTTTGAGAGAGAGACTGTATGGGGGGGACGATAGATAAATACTGGATCATGATTTATGAATGTCAAAAGGGTTTTAAAAGACCTAGAATTTAAAAAAGTGGATTGGATAATTTGTTGTTTTGTGAGTTGTAGAGGACAAAGCAAACATTGTGATTTCTTAACTCGTTTGCCTTTTCGGAACCACATTTTCTATTGTTCCCAGGTTCAGCACTGCATCTCTGTCTGGTCCGATGGCACCTGGTTAGACCTATGGCATCCATTCAGGATTCTCCCCTCCTCACAGTGTCGCTGGCGCCTAGGGCTGGGGAGTTCCCAAAGATACAAGAAGCAGGCTGAGCACTCAGTTTTCAGGTTCTTGTGGGCATCAAAGAACAGACTGGAGACAAAGCCAGGAGTTAGGAGGAAGTTTGTTACAGGGCGAAGGTCCACACTTAAGAATGAGTTTGGGGTTCTTAGCAGAAAGAGGTACCGTTGAATTTTTGACAACTTGCTTGATGGACAAACTTAATTTGAAGGGGGAATGGGAAGGGAGGATATTTGTGTAGCTGTTTCCTCCAAAGCTCAACACTCCCTCCTGAGGGAGGAAGGAGGCTATAAAGTTCAAAAGGCTCACAAAACTTACAAGCCTCCACGAACTCAGAGTTAGAGGACTCACACGGCTTCTCCCTAAGGTTGCACAAGCCGGAAGTTTCTGGGGGAGAGAAGACTGTTTTCAAAGGCACTACCTGCAAGTTGTGCAGAGAGCTCCAGGGGTGAGGTTTTCCTTAGTCATCACCGGTGCTGGGGTGGGCTTTCCAGTGATGCAGCTGCCTTTGAGTCGTCTCTACTTGCATCAGTAAGCCCTTACCTAGTAACCACAATACATTCCTTGGTTCGCCAAGTTAGACTGTGGTGGAATTGCTTCTTTGGTCTGTCATGGGTGCCCTTTGTGGGATGAGGAGATATTTGTTCATGTCTTTCAAGAAAAGGTCTCAGGCAGCTCTGGGAGTTCTAAACATAGGGCTTACTAGACTTACTTCCCTTTTCTGTCCTTAGATGGGATTCTTGGGTGGCATCAGACATGTGACAGGAGCAGTGGTCGCGCTAGACAGTTTGGAGAACCGTTACTTTGAAGTGAAGGACAATTGGGGTAGCCTTGTGGGCCACGGTGGGGTGATGTAATACTGTTCCTAGTCGCATGATCTTGTCACCACCCTGCACCTCTTTTCTCTTTATCTGTCTACATACTTAGATGGACACCCATAAAATAAAACCAACGGGGACAGAAAATAGAGGGACCAAGCAAGCAGCAAGCTAACCTGGGCGTTCGCTTTCTTTTTAGACCAAGCCTAATTTGCCTGGCTCATGAAAGATAATGCCTAGTCAACAAAGCTGCTGCTGGCCTTTAGCTGCAGAAAGCAAATGCTGAATAGTATGTGGAATTTCCTGTAGAGGGGACACTGAAGGGACACTGAACACTTGACTCATCACAACAGGGTCCATTTCCAGATGGATCCATGTTGCCCTTAGACTGGCATGTTGCTTGGGCTTTGCCAATGCCAGCATCTGAATGCTCAGGGGTAGGCATCCCAGGGTCAGAGCTGAACCACGCAGAAAGCAAACTGAAATTACACTCACTGAAGGGTCACCATCATCTTTTTCTTCATGGACTGAATTATTTCAAGGCTTTTCATATCTGTTGGAATGGGTTGAATTTCATTTTTGTGACAGATAAATGAAATCTTAAACTGGGTACAAATTTAATCTTTTTTCCCCTCTCTCCTGGTGTTGAAATTCCTCTTTATCGGTCCTTTCCTATACTCCCTCCTACTTTTTTCTTCTTTTTTTCCTTTTCTTTTTGCTTGTAAGAGGTTGTGCGTGATAGAATAACTGGTTTTTCCTGGAATGGCTAATGCGTAGTAAAAAGAGCACCATTCACTAATAACAATTTGCTGATTGTTCCCTGAACTCCTGGGAGGTGTGTGGAGACTGTGATTACTGGCTGTGGCAAAGGGAATGTGACAGTGTCTCTGGCTGAGGCCAAATAGGAATTCAAAACTGAGGCATGTTGATCCTATAGAAAGCCATGCTTCTGCCTCCCCTCCACCTCAGGTGGCTTCGTGGAGTCTATCAGAACAGAGCCCTGCTTATCAAAAGGTTCAATGCCAGTGTTTGCCCCCAGGCGTCCGGGAGGCCAGGAAATGGGAACAGCTTTGCAGGATACCCAGGGGAGCCAAGGACTTAATAAGTAAGGGGGAGGGGATTGGGGAGTTGTGGAGGGGGGGGAGATATAATGTGTGCTGATTTGGAAGAGATTAGGAAAATGAACTCAGCAAGCACAAAGAGTAATTAAGGAAATCAGGAAACTTCTTAACAGTGGGGTGGGATTAGAGCGTGTACCAGGGAAGGGAGACTTGATCTCAGAGTATCCTGCATTTAAGAGGCTTTGGGGTTGAGAGAATGGCTTGAAAGCATTTGAATATCAGAGAATGGTGCCAAATCAGGTGGACCCCAAGAGCTGTCTTTTGAAATGGGAGTTAAATAAAGGGTCACTTGAGAGCCTATCTGGGACAGTGGCAGTTGCTGGTCACTGACAACACAGCGCATCATGGCAGAAGGATGAGTTGGAGCAAATGCACTCATCTCGTGGCCCAGAAGCAGGATAGTATGAGGAGGAACAAGGTCCCATAGTGCCAGTTGACGTCATGTCCTAATGACTTAAAGACCTCCTTATGGTGTGCCTGTGAAATATCCCTCCTTGTGTCTGAAGAGTTGGTCCCCAGATGGGAAGCTGTGGAACCTATTGGAAGTAGGACCACTAGGGGATGACATCCTAGTTTCTCTGTAGCTGTGAGGAAACACTGACCAAACATAACTCAGGGAAAATAGGG
Source organism: Ondatra zibethicus (assembly GCA_004026605.1). Classification (NCBI taxonomy): domain Eukaryota; kingdom Metazoa; phylum Chordata; class Mammalia; order Rodentia; family Cricetidae; genus Ondatra; species Ondatra zibethicus. Next base: position 8,811 of record PVIU01009515.1, on the reverse strand, counting down.
TTTCTTTTAGCTTTCAGGGTACAGTTCATCATCAAGAAAAACATCCAAGAGAGGAACCTGGAGGGAAGAAACGAAGTTTGCTTTCTAATGCAACCCAGGACCAAAGTCAAAGAGTAGTAGATGGCCCAGCAGACTGGCTGGGGAGAACAATGGCCATTTTATCTCTACCCAAATAGCAGTTCTCTGATGCCCAGAGAGGGATTCGTTGAGGATGCACTGGGTTGTTAGTGGTCAAAAGCACAAGCTGATTTTCCCATCGCATGGCGATAGGGTGACATGCAGACTAGGTGTATATTGGAAGGATGCAGGGAATCACAGAACTAAAGGAGACAGACCTCGCTTGGGCAATACAGGCAGAAAGAAACAAATTCTCTAGGACTTCACTATAGAAGCGAATCGACTTGGGCTTTTTTTTTTTTTTTTAACTCAGGTACTTGCAGGGAATTAAATTAGGTCTTCTCAGTTTGTGACATCTGTCTTCTTAGGTCTGGCAGAGCACTGTCTTGTTGGCTTTCTTTATTTGGTCGTCACATCCCTTCCCCCTCCTCCCCAAAGACAACCACTTTAAATGAACTTGATTTATGGCCTCGATTTAAATTCATAACCACGGATGAAAAGCATGTGTGTGCATTGAATACTTGCACAATTCTTTTCTGACTGTCCGATGTGTCTAAAGCTGTCTCTGTGGGGCTGTTTGGACACTTAGTTCAGTGGTTATAAATTGCCACGCGGTGTTTATACCTTTGCGCGCATTTATCCACAGCAGTCTTTAGGCCCCTTTCCCTGGAGATGGTTACCTTGTTCTGCCTTCAGTTCTGGCTTCACAGGGCCACTGTGGCGACACAGCCTCATGTGCATTTCTGTTGTTTGAGGCGAGAATTTTCCTACAGCAGATGTCTTGCGCTGTCACTCTGAGGATGGGGAAGGGGGAGAATGAGGGCTACATATGAGGCATGCATAGCACACCCCAGGGCCCTTCTGCAGATTCTAATACGTGAGACAGAATGAGACCTGGGATCAGTAGGTTTAACGTGACGATTCTTATGATCAAGTGTATCTGGGGAAATTTTACCTACAGTGTCCACGCCAGCATCTGATGCTGGCTTAAGGGTGCAGAGTTACTTTCTGAGAGGAAGGGTTCACCTAACTCTTCTCGCTTTTTCTTTTTTTGCCTTGTGTCCCTGGGTTTGAACCCAAGAGCCTTCTGCTAAGCAATTGGCTTAAACCCAAGTTACATCTCCAGGCCTTCGACTGTTGATTCTATCTTCAACTCTTTGTTTTTAATTCTCAATGTCAAATTGGTTTTCATGTATGATTACCTGCTGTTTGTAACCAAATTCTCCACTCTTTTTTTTTTTTTAAGTTAAAACATGACAGCTCTTGTTCCCTTTTTTTATCATTGTGACTACATTCACCATGGATCGTTTGTTTTCCTCTTGTTTTGGTTAGGGTCTCTGTGGCTGTGATGAGAGGCTTTATTTGGCATATACTTCTCAATCATTGGAGGAAGTTAGAACAGGAACTCAAGCAGGGCTGGAACCTGGAGGCAGGAGCTAATGCAGAGACTATCAAGGGGTGCTGCTTACTGGCTTGCTCCCCATGGCTTGTTCAGCCTTCTTTCTTATAGAATCCAGAACCACTAGCCCAGGGATGGCACCACCCAGTGTGGACTGGGCCCTCCCCCATAGATCACTAATTGAGAAAATGTCTTACAGCTGGATCTCATGGAGGCATTTCCTCAACTGAGGCTCCTTCCTCTTTGATGACTCGAGCTTGTGTCAAGTTGACACGCAAAGCCATTCCGTACATCTCTGTTATTTCCCACTCTGGGTTCCTGTTCCTTTAGACAATCAAGTACCGAGGCTATATTGGGAACCTCAGCAGAGGGACATTCTCTCAGTCCTTAGATTGTGCCATCCCCAGAGCTGAGAGAAGAAGTAGTAAGTACAGGGCTTGAGAGAGAAGTAGAAATGACTAGATGGAGCTGGGGGACCCTCCAGGACAGGGAGAGCCTCAGACAGCATCTCCTTATCAATTTGCCTGGGAGGTCCATTTTTTATCTCCCTGGATTATGACAACCCGATGCTTGAAATGGGATGCAGGGGTGTTGAGAGGCGGACACACAGGGAATGGGGAGTTTGTCTGTCCTCTCTGTATGTTTTAGGATCCCAACAGGTCCTGGCAGTGCTCTGTAGCCAGTCTGTTTATTTGGGCATCATTTCTAGGAAAGGGTTGGTTTGTGAGCAGTGATAGGTCTGGTGATACAGAGAAGGAGACATAAACAAGCATTCTCGCTCCTGAACCCTCCTTCTTTCCTTTCCTCCTCCCCCCTCCCCTCTTCTTCCTCTTCCTCCTTTAAACTTACAGAGTTGAGTGTTACACTGTGATGCAGGGATAGACGGATGCATCTAACAGTCATCAGTTAGGGCATCAACAGATGACAGATCACCTAGAGCATTTATCATTTCTTCCTGGTGAGGCTTCCTTTCTCCCAACCATTTTGCATTATGCAATGCGTTCTTATTGATCGTAGTCATGTCCGGGTCTGCACGCCCAGCCCATTCCTGCCTTTAGTGTTGTCTACCTATGCCCGCTGGGTCCCTTCCTGATTCCCTCACCAAGCTCCTACCTGCTTTATAGCACTTTCAGGCTGCTTGTGGGATTTTCAGGGTGAGCCCCAAAGGGAAGGCAGAGGGCAAAGGACCTGGCTTCTATCACCATGGTTTTCCATGCTTCTATTGCTGGTCTTTACGTCAAGAAGAAGATTTTTTTTTTTGGTTGAGCCTGGGTCATTTGCTGTACCTTTATCAGGGTTACATAGCAGGAAAACTAGTAAAACTATGAGTAGGTTTACTCCTGATGGTTTAGGCTTGTAATCCAGCTATTTGAGAAGCTGGGGAAGGAGGATTGAAGGTTCCAGGCTGGCCTGAGCTACAGAACACATTCCAGGCCAGCCTGGGCTACAAAGTGAAATCATAGCCAGCTGGAGCAACATGAATTTTGTTTGTTTGTTTTTGTTCTTCAAGACAGGGTTTCTCTGTGTATCCCTGGCTATCCTGGAACTTTCTCTGTAAACCAGGTTGGCCTCAAACTCACAGGCCTACCTGCCTCTACCTCCCGAGTGCTGGGATTAAAGGCGTGCACCACCACCATTAAGGCTGGCATCTTAAAATTTAAAATTCAAAAGGGGGCCAGGCAGTGGTGTCGTACTCATTTAATCCCAGCACTCAGGAGGCAGAGACAGGAGGATCTCTGTGTTCAAAGCCAGCTTGGTCGACAAAGAGAGTTCCTGACTGTTAGACAGAGAAATCCTGTCTCAAGAAGAACCTAAATAAATAAATAAATAAAACCTCCGAAGGGGCCTAGGGATGAGTAGTTCAGTGGTAAAGAATGCTTTCAACCTCTAGAACTACAAAAAGTAGAATAAGAACGAAGAACCTACCCATGCAATGGCTGGGCAGGGTGGCCCGGAGCTGTGGCTTTCTTACCGCTCAATTATAGTTCCACCCCCAGCCCTGGTGCAGCGATTCCAGGAACAGGAGAAGGAAGGGCTTCCAGCCTTGAGCCTTCTGGGGATGACCTGCTTTTTCCATGCCCTCACCTCTTAAAAGAGGTTAACCACTCCATCACCTGTTCCAGGAGAGAGAGAGAGAGAGAGAGAGAGAGAGAGAGAGAGAGAGAGAGAGAGAGAGAGATATCGATCCCAGGGAGCCGCAGCAGCTCAAGCGTTCTGCAGAGAAAAAGCATAGTAAGTGTGCAGAGTGACTGTCTGAAACTCACTTCTGTGACTGGCTGGAGCTTCCTGGCTTCCAGTTTGACTCTTCCCAGAGGGTCTGGCTCCCTTTGTGCATAGACAAGATACACCTCTTTAAAAAGTATCTGATTTCATCTTCAGGTAGAGGGGACAGCAAATACAACCATCAATGCTACTTTTCACTCCCATGCAACCCTATGAAACAGAAATGGCATCTTGAAGACCTTTGCCATGCCAAGTCTGGGACAATGATGTTTTGTTTTGTATTTGTTCATCTCTTCCCTGAGAGGTGCACCAGCATAGGAACAGGGTGATTTCTGCTCTCTGTAAGTAAAACCAGGGCCTTCTTTGGAAGAGTTTCCCCATATTTTGTGCTCTTTGGGTTTTGGAAGAAAAGCCCGCTCACATCCTGAGAGCTCACAGCGGAGTCAGAAGCTATGTTTCTAGGTGACTGTAGGTTGTATGCATGGAACCATGGATGGCACCTGGGGAAAAGGACACACAGGTTGATCAGGTCTCCCTTGGCCAGGGTGCTGAGGCCTGGAGTGGATGGGACAGTGAACTTGACCTTGTGGTCTTGGGAGGGGGTCATGTGGCTGGCTCCTCTTGGGGTTGGTGGGAGGACAGTTGCAGGGAACACCTTTCAGCCTAGTCAGGTGATAAGGCGTTAATGACACTGAGAATCTCTTGGCAGTAGTACTGAGCAGAAAGAAATATAGGTGGCCCTCCATATTCATTCCATGGAATGAAAAGAGAAACGATGTGACTGCTCCTAGGGATGGTGGAGGATAAGGTTTATTGTAGATATGAGGGAGAGCATAGTCAGAGGCAGGGACATCTGGGAGAGTCCACAGTGCACATGACCCTGAGCTATGTGAAAAGAATGGGCAGGGGAAAGGGGAGAGCCAGACCACCAGGCCAGGAGAGTAAAGGGCAGACAAAAGGCCAGGTAATCAAAATGGTCAGATTATATAGGGAGGGGAATCTGGAGAAAGGGCAGACTAGCCCCTGGGCTGCAGAAGTTTAGGGTAGGGTGTGGGGTATGCCAGTCGAACGCTGTAACAGGTAGGGACTGAGGGATGCTGGGAGAACCTGGTGGCAAGGTCTGCTTTGATATGTCAAATAGACACCTCAGCCATTTGTCCCAGGGTTGAGACCTAACATGCACTTCTAAGGATTTTATCTCCTACAGTTCAATCAAGCACAGGATGAAAGTATTGCTAAAAATCACATCTGTACCAAGTATATATAGACTTTTTTCTTATTATTTTCTGGGTACTGCAGCTTAATTTGTTATATAGCATCTACCTTGTGTTGGGTACTATAAGCCATCTAGAGATGCATTAAAGGATACAGGAGAATGTGTGTTGGTTCTCTGCAAATACTATCCTACCTGATATGAGGGCCATGAGCATCCACTGATTTGGTATTCTTTTCTAAGAAATGTCTGTAGTTGGAAACCCCTGTGCTGTGGGAAAATGGTCTTGTACCCTGTAAAGATTTGTCACTTGTATTGATTTAATAAAATGCTGATTGGCCAATAACCAGGCAGGAATTATAAGCAGGGTGACCAGAATAGGAGAATTCTGGGAAGAGGAAAGGCTCAGTCTGCAGTCATCACCCAGGCACAGAGGACACGAGATAAGAATGCCTCACTGATAAGAGGTACCAAGCCACGTGGCTGACCCAGACAAGAATTATGGGTTAATGTAAGATGTAAGAGTTAGTTAATAAGAAAGCCTGAGCTAATAGGCCAACCAGTTTATAATTAATGTATGCCTCTATGTGTTTCTTTGGGACTGAATGGCCATGGGACTGGGCAGCACAGAAACCTCTGTCAACACCCCTAGGATAGTTCTGTGCTCTGGGCTAATGGGCCATGAAGATTGTCTAGCACTGGTCATTTTAATCAACCTTGTCAAGTTGGGACTAGAATTAGGATGGAAGGTAATTAAAGTTGAGTAAGATGCTTGTTAGACCTCAGGTTTCAGGGAAGAAGAATTCATATCAACTACAGATGATATTAAAGGATGCAGGAGGATATGCGTCAGTTCCATGCAAACATCCTCCCATCTTACATATTTCGGGATGTATATAAACATCCCATCTAATGTATATTTAGAAAAATATCAGGTTCAAGGGGAAGCACTCCCTATGGAGGTATTGTGCTCAGAGGTAATCAGTGTTGAGGATGCTGTATGCCAAAATACATATTTCCCTCCTCTGATACAGGAAAGGAAAGAAAGCAGGAGAAATAGAATTAATAAAAATTGTGTTAATATTAGACTGGACAAAAGGACAGATTAAACAAAAGAAATGCCCCCAGCAAGATGATGTTAGGACATTCACTGACCAGACAGGAAGACTAGAGAAGAAGGCTGGAAACTTGAGTCTCCCCAAGTCAAGCTCAGTTTAGGGGCACAGAGCGTCCACTGGCTACCCCAGTCCCACTGGATACCATGATGGGGCCATGATGGTGTCATAGCTTCAGCTATCAACTTGATACAAACCTAGAAGTCACATAGGGAAAAGGAACCTCAGCTGAAGAATTGAGCAGATCAGATTGGCTGGCGGGACATTTTCTTGATTGCTAACTGCTCTAAGGAGAGTTGGGCCTACTGTGGGTGGTGCCATCCCTAAGCAAGTGGGCCTGGGCTCTATGAGGAAAGTAGCTGAGCAATCTGGATGAAACAAGCCAGTAAACAGAGTTCTCTGTGGTCTCCGTTTCACTTACTGCCTCTCTCATTCGTGAACTCTAGCCTGTAAGTTAACATAAACTCTTTCCTCTTCAGCTTGGTCTTGGCCAATGTTTTATCACAAGAACAAAAATTAAACCAGGACAGGGAGAACCCATCTGATGTTGTGCTTTGCTTTTGTGTCATGTGCTAGGACCGAATGCCCATCTTATTGATCTGTATGTCTTTGCTCAATCTGGAATACGGGGCAGCAGCAGACACCTGGCTTCATGGCTACTCGAGGGGGAGGACTGGGACTGACAGGAAATGGCAGGTTCCTCATCTATGGCAAAGGAATTCAGAGTCTGGGCCATCAAAACCCTTCCTTATAAAGCCATGTTGGAAAGCAGCAATGCTCATCACTGTACCACTGACACCACCCTGCCAGGACACCACCAGGATCCAGAAAGACAAATATCACATGTACTCACTCATAAGTGGCTTTTAAACATAAAGCAAAGGAAAACCAGTCTACAGTCCACAACTCCAGAGAACCTAGACAACAAAGAGGTCCCTAAAAGAGACATATATGGATCTAAATAGAATGGAGTAAAAGACAAGTTCTTCTGAGTAAACTGGGAGCATGGGGGTCACGGGAGAGAGGAGAAGGGTTGAGGGGAGGAAGGGAGGGAATGGAGAAAAATGTATAGCGCAAAACGAAGAGACAAAAATGGAATGAAATGTTAAAACACCTGCAAACATGGCAACAGGGGGAAGGCTAGAGCTGAATGAACCCTGCGGCAGAAAGTGAGAGCAGTGCCCTTGGGATGGGAGGAAAGGGTGGAAGCAGGAAGCTAGTAAATATACGAGGTCGTTTAGACTAGAGGGTAAAGCGGATCCAACAGGAAACTTGTCTTGTCCGTACCGGGCTGGAGCCACACGGTTTCTGACAGGAGTCTTTCCTGAGACAATATTTAGCGTAGGCTGGTCATCAGTGGCTTCCAGCCCTCTAGTCACAAATATGAAATGACACATTTCCACTTGTTTAGACTATTATTCCTTCTTCTGAATGATTCTGCACATACTTCAATAAAAACAGGGAAAAATTAAAACACATAAAGCCGTCTTGGAGCTGCAACATCCACAATGAAAAGTGGCCAACACGGATGCACTTGTGACTCTCTTGAGATCCATGTCCAGGATACCTCAAAGTTCCTCTCTTTTTCTGACACCAACCCCACAATGCCTGCAAATCTGGAATCTTAGCTCTGTTGTCATCTCTGCCTCTCTTTCTGAGTTTCAGACTGTTGTGTTCAAGCTATTAGATGACCCTTAAGCACTGTTGAACTATTATCGTATGTGATGTGTGTCTGTCCATCTTAGTGTGTGTGTGTGTGTGCGCGCGCACATGCATGCCTGTGTTTACATACAGTGTCCAGAGGTCAATGTTAGTCTACTGAGCCATAAAGCAATTGTATTTTAGAAGATTAAATGTGTGGACATCTAAGCGAGGTGGTCTGGGCTAGCCCAGAGTGATGATACAGTCCACTAATCTCAGCTCCTGAGAGGCTGAGGAATGAGAACTGAGGAGGTTCAGGCCAACCAGGACTATGTAGTGAATTTCAACCAACCTGGGAAACATGGTAAACTTGTTCCCCACACCTATCCTTGTTCTACAAGGCTCAGCTTATCTGTCTGTTAGCTGTGAAGTCATTACACATTACAAACTTTCTGTGGCTTAGTCTATCATCTGTAAAATGGGGGTAACACTTACTTTCCAGAATTATTGTAAAGATGGGATGAGTCACTGTCACTGATGCTATTCGCTGGCTCATAGGACATACTCAGTGATTCTGTTTTTCATTGACTACCACCATCTCTCCAGTTTTTGTCAGGTCTTGATTATATATGCCGGGAAGTTCTAAATCACACTTGACTACATTTTTCTCTTCCTAATTTACCCGTACCAGAGTCTGTTGATCCAGTTTCTTACTTTTTTTTTTTTTGTCTTGTTCAGTCTCCTTTCTCCAGACTCACTACCATGGTCTTAGGTTTGGCCCCATCATCCCTCACTTGTGTGACAGAAGCCACCGTCTAAATGGTTTAATCAGCTTCCACACACTTCTGGGTAATGAAAAGTCATAAAGTTACCTTCTGTGATCATGAAACATCTGTCATTGTCAAGTCTCCATGGCAAGCTAGGAGGTGTTCTTATAACTTTCCATGGTTTGCTGATGAATTTGCACACCCACCTCTGAATAGGTACTATTATCTTCTTTTGCAGGTGGGGCAAACAAGGCCCAGAGTACTCAAGGACTAGCCTAGAGCCATACAGCAATATGAGACCTAGGTGAGATTTGAACCAAGGCTCCCAGAATCACA